>JANPYM010000003.1:91656-135342 GCA_025890175.1 Ciborinia camelliae
ACTAAATTGAAAAATTATATAAAAAAATTAATTAATAAAAAAAATTTAATATTAAAAATATTAAAAAAAATTAATAAAATATTATTAATATTAATAAATAAATTATTATATTATTATTTATAAAAATTGATTTAAATATTAATATTATTAAAAAAAATATTTCAAAAAAAATTGCTTTAAAAAAAAAATAAGTTTATATTAATAAAAAAATATCAAATTTTTTTAATAAAAAAATAATAAAATATATTAATAAAAAAACAATGAAATCCAATAATTATTTTAAATATTTTTATAATCCTAAATTTAAATAAAAAAGAATATATTATTATTATTATTATTATTATATTTAAATTAAAATATTAATTAATAGCATTTCATTGTTTTATTGATTCAAATATTCAAGTCAATATAGTTTAGCAAAATAAATATATTAAATAAGATTGGAAATTTATATCAAAAAAAAACATACTTTTAATATTTGTATCAAAAACTCACATCTTTATTTATAAAGATTATTAATTCACCATAAAAATAATAAATATATTAAAAAATAAAAAGATATATATTTATTAATTTATTTTAATTATTTTGGATTTTTTTTATATAAATATAATTTTGAATTTTTTATAATTAAAAACAATAAATCCCAAAATCGATTAATGGTTAATAGAATTTTGTTTTTGATTTAATTTAGAATTTATTAAAATCATTTTAATATAAAAAACCTACCAAAAAATAAACAAAAAAATATAAATTTTGATTTTACAATTAAACCAAATATTTAGTTTTAAAATAATACAAACAAAATACAAAATTTTTATTTTAAAGATTTTTAATATTTTAAATAAATACAAAAATTTGAAATAAATTTTTTTAAAAAAAAAAAAAAATTATTATTTAATTATTATTTAATAAAATATTAAATTAAATTAAAATTAAATATTATCTTTTTATAAAGTTTAATATATATTTTTTTAAAAAAAAAATTATTAATTTTAAAAAAATATTTAAAAAAATATTAATCAAAAAAATGAATTTGTTATTTAATAAACTTTATTAGAATCTTAATTATATTTATTTTAAAAAAGAATAAAGATTATTAGCTATATATTAATTATAAAAAATTAAATTAAATTATTAAAAAAAATTAAATATTTTTATTTTTAATTAATAAATCTCTTAATTAATTATAAAAAAATATTATTTTTATTAAATTAAATTTAAAAAATATATACCATCAAATTCAAATCTAAATAAAAAATAAATAAAAAATAATATTCTATATTCGTTATAAATAATTTAAATATTTAATTATATTTTTTGATTTTATAAATTTATATTAATTAAATTTTTATAAAATTAATAAATATTATATATATAATATATCTTAATAATATATTAATTTATTCAATAAATGCCCAATAGTATATTAATAATATTTATCAAATATTTGAAAAACTAATTATTTATAAATTTTATATAAAATTTAAAAAATATATATTTAATAACAAAAAAATTGAATTTTTAGAATTTATAATATTAAATAATAATATTATTATAAAATTTAATAAAATCAAGATTATTATTAAATAGTTTATTTTTAATATTTTAAAAAAAAATTAAATTTTTTTAAACTTTATAAACTTTTATTAATAGTTTATTAATGTTGGAATCACCATAGGCGATGGAGAACAAATGTACTATAGTATGCAGTGTATTTGGCTCGAAGCTCTAAAAACTATGCTACAGATCAACTATATATGCCCGCTAGCGCATGCTAGCGCCGTAGCGCGGGGGTGCCGCAAGCGGCACGCCGCGGCCGTGCGCGGCGCATGCGCAAGCGTGCCGTAGGCACGTGATTTATCCAACAATTAAAAAGTATTTGAAAATAATTAATAAAATAATAATATTATTCAAAAAAATTTAAAAAAAAAAAAAATTATAAATATTTTTATATAAAATATAAAAATATAAATTTTTTTTCAAAATATTAAAAATATAAATATTTTTCAAAATATTAAAAATAATATTTACTATTATATTAATATTATAATATTTTTAATTAAAATTTAAAATAATAATTGAAATAAATATATTAAAGTTTATTTTAGAATATATATTTTTTTAATTATTTAAAAGAAAATTCGATTTAAAAAAATCATTATAATGATATTTTATAATATTTTATTTTAGAAAATTAAATTTTATAAAGTAATGTTATACAATTTATAATTAAAAATTATTAACAATATATATCACATTTTATAAATAATAATATTATATTATAAATAATTGTTATACCTTTATTATAAAAACAGATCACAATAATCTTTAATATTTTATAATTAAAAAAAAATTAAATAATAAATAAATTATTAAAATAATTAAATTATTTTAATAATCTAAAAAATAATAACAAAATATTTTTAATATTAAAAAATAAATTAAAAAATATAATAATTTTAATTAAAATATATTATTGTTTAAATATAGAATAAATATTTTTATAAAATATTATAAATCTTTTTTAAAAAAAGGAGAATTATTTATTTTTTTATAATTTAAAAAAATTGTTAATAAAAATTAATTATAAATAATTAATATCTTATTAAATAATTAATATTATAATTGAAAATAAAATAATATTAAATATTATATTAAAATTTATAAAAAATATAATAAATTTATAAAAAATAAAAAATATATTAAATAAAGATAAAAATTTATTAAAAATATTTTATTATAATAAATAAATCTTAAAAAAATGATTATTTATAATAAAACTATTTTTGTATTATTGAATTTTATTATAAAGATAAAGATTTTGAAGATTTATTATAATAATTTAATAAAAAGATATTGGGGTGTAAGAAAAATATTAAAAATATTAAAAAAAATATATTTTTGATAAAATATAAAAAAAAATGTTAAAGAATATATTAAGATTTATATAATATATTAATATTTAATAATAAAATATTATTAATTATATAATAAATTAAAAATATTTTTTTTTTTATAAAATCTTGAAAAAAAATAATTATAAATTTTATTACAAATTTATTTTTTTTAAAAATTTAAAAACATATTTATAACATAATTTTTATAATAATTAATAAATTTATAAAATTAATAAAATATATATTTATAATTAAAATTATTAATTTATTTAAATTAACAAAAATATTATTTATATATATATTTAAAAATTTCAATATATCAAAAAATATTATTTTAAATAAAGAATTATAATTTGTAAATCATTTTTAGGAAAACCTGATATTCTATTTTTATATCTATTAAAAACTATTAATAATATTTTATTTTTAAATTAATAAATAAACTAAATAATAAAATCAAAATCTTATATATTATATTATATATTATTTAAATTAAAAATAAAATAACTAAATATTATTATTATTTTTAATAAAATTTATATATAATATTAATTAGTATAATATAATAAAAAAGATTTTATTTAAGGTAATATATAATTTTTAATTTATATTTAATTATATTGATGAAAATATTGATATAAAAAGGAAAGTGTTAATGATTTATAAAAGAATTGAAATCTTTATAAAGAAATAAAAAAAGCTTAAAGAATTCTAATAAAAAATAATTATAAAAAAAACTTAAAAAAATATTTTAATAGAATATCAACAATTTAATATTAATAATTTAATAATATTTAATATAAAGAATATTAAATAATTAAAACCTAAAAAAAAAATTTAAAAAATTTTATAAAATTATTTATAATTATTAATATTATTTTAAATAAATAATTATATAAATTAAAATTATTATTTATTTATAAAATATATAATATATTTTATATTTTTTTATTGAAATTTTAATATAAAAAAAAATATTATTAATTTATTGTTATTTAAAAAAATAAAAAAAAAACTAAAATATAAAATAAAGAAAATTTTAGTATATCGAAAAAAAAAAAGAAATATAATATTTAATTTAATAAAAAAATTATACTTTATTTGAAAATATATAAAAATTAAGGAAAAATCTTTAAAATTCAAATATAATTTTAAATAATTATTTTAACAAAAAAATATTATTAATATAATATTAATAAAAATAAGTAAATATATTATAAATAAAAACAATTTTAAATAATTTATATATTATTATAAAAATATTATAAATCAAAATAATTTTAAATAATTTATATATTATTATAAAGATATTATAAATTAAAATAATTATAAAGATTTGTATATTATTATAAAATTTAATAATTAAAAATTAAAATTTATTAATTAATTAATAATAAAATTATATTTAAAAAAAAAAGTTTAAAAAAAAATATTTATTTATTTATATTATTATATTATTGAAAAATTTTGTATTTTTTTTGTTATTGTTAAATAATTTTAAGTAGAAAAAAATTATTTTTATTAATAATATTTAAGTTGTTATTAAAAAAAGATTTTAAAAATTAATAAAATAAATTATATATATATTAATTTTTTTTGATAATATGTTATTAAGATTTATAAAAGATGTGGGGTTTAGATAAGGGATTATTATTAATCAATAATAAGAGATAAACGTTTAATGGATTCGCAGAAACAAGTTCAATTTCAAAGTACTATGTTTTGTTGTTGTATTACGTAATGTTATAATAAATATAATTCTCGAGCGAAGCGAAAATTGGGGGTTTGGGGGCTGGCCCCTATAAATATTTTTAAAAATATAAGAAAAATGATTCTGCGAATCCACAGTCTGAAAATAAAATTTTCCGCGACGGCTAGTAATAAGTTTTTATTAGAAAATAAAATAGAATTAAAAGATTGAGGTTTTAAAAAAAAAATTAATTTTTGATGTATATTAAAAATTGATTATTTATTTAATAATAATATTTTTATTTATATTTATATTTATATTATTAAAAAGATTAAAATTAAAAAACAAAAAAGAATTGAAAATAATATTTTAAAAAAATTTATAGATTTTTTATTTCGAAGAAAAAGGGGTATATATTAATTATATAATATTTGAAAAGTTGTAAAAAATTAAAATAAAATGAATAATCCGAAAATTAAAAAATTTTAAAAATAATTAAAAAAATTTAAAAAACTTAATTTTTAAAAATTTCGATTTAAAAAAATCATTTTTTTATTAATTATTATTAAAAAGCGATTTAAAATTTAATTTTTTGAAAATTTAAATTTTTTTTAAAAAACGAAAAAAGATATTCTAAACGAAAGTATTATTTTTCGAAATAACTTTTTTTTTATTTTTTGTAGTAATTTTTTTTTTCCTTTTTTTTATAAAAACAAAAGAAATAGAAAAAGCAAAAGGGGTAGTTGGGGTAAAGATCTTTATTTTTTTTTTAATAAATATTTATTATTTAAATTGGAATTTAATATATTTTTGATATTTATATTTTCAATTTTTTTAATTAAAAAAATATATATATTTATATATATTAATTAATAATTAATAAATATATAAAAAATAATTTCTAAAATATTAATAAATATCTAGTAAATTTATTAAAATTATATTTATATTAAAAAAAATAAATAATATAATTATAATAATTTTTTTTATATTATAAAGTTTATATATTAAATTAATATATTTTATTTTGTAAATTATAACAAAAACAATAAAAATATATTTTTTTTAATAAAAAACAAAATAATTCTATATTTTTTTTTTAATAAAATTTAATTTTATATTATTATATTTCTATTAATAACAAAACAATTAATTAATATTAAAATAAAATTGTTCAAAAAATAAACTATAAAGTTTTTTTTTATAAATATATTTATTATATAATAATAAAAAATTATTAAAAAATAAATATTTTTAATTTATAATATTATTTTTTTTTAATATCTTTTTAATTTTATAAAAACTAATTAATTTTGAATAATAAAAATAAATAAATTTAATAAAAACCATAAAGATATTTATAAAATATTAGATAATTGTTATAAAAAAAACAAAAAAAAATATAATATTAATAAAATAATTAATTAAAAAAAATGTAAAAAAATATAAAAAATATAAAAAATAATATTAATAAAAATTTAAAATTTAAATTTTAAATTATAAAAATAAAAAGAATATAAATATTTTAAATAACAAAAAATACAAAATCCAATTATTTAATAAAAAAATTAATAAAAATCTTTTTTTTTTATATTAAAAAAGAAATTTTAAATACAAAACTTTAAAAATAAAATTATTAAAGTAATCTATAATATTTAATTAATATTTGTTAAATATTTATAAAATTTTTAATAAATTAAGAAAATTAAAATAGTATAAATATATAATAATAAAATATATTTTATTTAAAATTAATATTTTATTAGTAATATAGATTTTAGATTAATAAAATGTTAAGATAGAAAATGTAAGGAATCAATTAGGTTAATTATGGCTTTAAGATTTTTTATTGTTTTTTAAATAAAATTTCTATTATTTTTTAAATAGTTGGTGGTGTATTGTCGATCGCCGTTTAAACGACGATGTTTTGTTTAATATAGGGCTTTGTGGGCTTTCGAAGTCTTTTTGTTTAATTATATAAACCCATTTCGCATATATTAATATTTTACGAATTAAGCATTGCGTTGGAGATTCGTTGTCGATCGATGTCGAATGCTGGCGATCGCCGGTGTATCGGCTTTAAGTCTGAATTCTATGTTTAGGCATTTTTTTTGTTTTTATTGTCTTTTGATCTGTAATATAAAAATAAATTATTGTTTAAAAATTATTGTTTATATAAAAAAATAATTGTAGGGATATAAATTAAAAAAATGTTTTAATATATATAGATAACAAATTTCAACAAATAAAGTTTTTCAAACAAAAAATTTTAAAAAAAAATTTTTTATTATAAATCTAAAAATAATAAAAACAAAAAAAATATTTAAATATAAAATTTAAACTTAAAGTTAATATACTAGCGATTATTAGCATTTAATAGTGATTAATAGCAAATCTTTAGTGTAACGTTTAATTTTTAAATTATTTGATATATATAAAAACAGATTTTTATAATTAAATAAAAAAGACTTTGAAAATATATAAAGCTTTATATTAAATAAAGTATTATTGTTTAAACAATAATTAACGATATACTGTTAATTATTTAAAAAATAATAAAAATTTTATTTAAAGAATAATAAAAAGTCTTTAGGCTAATATTGATCTAATTGATTTCTTGTATTTTCTATCTTAACAATTATTTAAAATCGAATAAAACAATAAACTTTTTAAAAGTAAAAACTATTTCAATATTAATTTTATTATTTAAAATCAAATTAAATTTTTAAATTTTTAAAATGAAAACTTTTTAGATATTCGTTTTATTATTTTAAATCAAATAAAATAATAAAGCTTTTAAAATAAAAATTATTCGAAGATTTATTTTTATTATTTAAAATCAAATTAAATCTTTAAATTTTTAAAATAAAGATTTTTTAAATATTCGTTTTATTATTTTAAATTAAATAAAATAATAAAACTTTTAAAATAAAAGTTATTTGAAGATTTATTTTTATTATTTAAAATCGAATTAAATCTTTAAATTTTTAAAATAAAGGTTTTTTAGATATTCGTTCTATTATTTTAAATCAAATAAAATAATAAAGCTTTTAAAATTGTTGGGAAAATCATGTGACCTACCGGTCACGTGACCTGCACGTGATGGTTCGACTAGCATCGCGAACCTACTAGAATGCCTAGTGCGTCCTAGTACGTTCTAGTACAGCATTAGACATCTATATAATCATCTACTTTAGCATAGCTTCATCAATCAGAGATTATCAACATACACACTACAGACTGAAAGTACTTTACACTTTTGAAACCACGTTGATACCAACAAAAATAAAAGTTATTTAAAGATTTATTTTTATTATTTAAAATAAAGATGAATATAATGTTACGATAGTCCTAGCGTAACATTGAGATAGCAGTATATAGCATTCTCGACTGGTGATTACTTTGATAATAAAGGCAGAGTGATGATGTCTGGCCACAGGTATATCGCGGTGTGTACAGCACAGATCTCATAGTAACAATACATGTCGCAAACTGGATGTGAAAAAGAAACATACTGGTTCTAATGTCTCGATCCATATACCGGAAATCTCGCTCCACCATGCTAGTATTCAAGCTTTCGACACTCCCCGTGATCTCCACTCTTTTAATGCAAACATTTCTTTCTTACAAAACTCGCGGGATTCTCTGAAGCCAAAAGCTAAGGGCCAAGACCTGGGGAAGTGGAATTCCTTCCCAGTCTTTGCTTCATTCGAAAGCTTGGCTATATATAAGCATTTGCCCAATTCGCGCGATATAGAAAGTTCTCGGAGAGAACATCTAAGTAAGGAGTGAGAGAGAGAATCTTGATGTTCATGCCAGCAACGCCTCCAACGCAACTCCGAATGGTGGGAAGTGGATTTTAAATATTGAGTTTGATATCCGATGTTTCTCCTTATTTCGGGACCGAGTTAGAACATTGTGGTTATATCCTTAACTCCGCCATTGCAGGTATCAGGACCAAGAAAGAAGAGTAGAGTTCGTTTTTACACCCTTAACTCCGCCAAATGTATCGGGACCGAACACTACCCTGTTACCGATACTGCCACTAATAGTAATTGTCGTCTTGTTGGATTTTTGCTCGTATCTTTTTGTACCCAGGTACGACCAATTCAGTACACTGGACCCCTCATCAAGTGTAAAAATTACGGATATAAGACCAGTTTGGGATCGTATTTATAATTCTCGCTTTATTGAACAACGGAGCAAAGCAAAAAACAAGGTCCGAGACATCGTCTTTGAGGTTCGTGACATAATAATTGGGGAGTTAATATGCTTATCTTCCAATCAAGCCTTTTCTTCACGCAGCTAAAAGAATTAGAAGCTATGACGGAGATCCACCAAGATTAATTTTTGGGAAAATGAAAGTGGAGGGAAGGAACTAATAAAATAACTATCGTGCGGGTGGGTGAGTTTTAACATCAACATCCATACGAAAGAAGCGGCTCGACGGTGCCGACGACTTATTAGGCTGTTCTCTAAACCTAATAGTTAAGTCTATCTACTGTACGTAGACTTTATAAAATAACAAGTCATTCCTTCATTCATTTCTGGAATATGGATCATTTAGACACTGTATGGCGAAATCATTTATCCACTAAATAGCAATCTTCACATTTCGATTTCTTTTTCTCGGACCAGGATACCTATACAAACATTTTGATATAGGAAGATTGAAGAGAATTTGTATCATACTAATAATACAGGAGGGTCAACGAGAAAGACCAATAGAAGATTACAAAAGCACCCCCAAGTACTTGGAGACGTAGTACACGTACAACCAACACCACTGCAGAGATGGAAGATGCGACGTCAGCAGATACAAGTGCCGTCAATATAGCAACAGTTGGGGCACAACAAATACCCACAGAACTATCTGCACATCATGATACCTCGCCCACCTCGCGCGCATCAGCTGCCGCAATCCCAGAAGATACAGAAAAGAACATCGTTGATTCCGAAAACCGTACCTCGAATGAAAGTAGCATCGATACCCCCGAATCCAAAGAACCCTCCGCGCCTGAAAATGCCACCGCAAACGAAGGTACGCCAGCCCCTCCTGGGCCCTCACCCCAAGACCCAGAGGCTTCGCGCACGAAATTGGAAACGATTATTATCATGATATCACTTTGCGCATCCGTCTTCCTCGCTGCTCTCGACATTTCAATCATAACCACGGCACTCCCCACTATTTCCGAACATTTCCATTCAAATTCCGGATACACTTGGATAGGCTCTTCCTATCTACTTGCCAACGCCGCAAGTACACCCTCCTGGGGGAAATTCTCAGATATATGGGGACGGAAACCGATCCTGTTAATAGCATCCGGGGTATTCTTTATCGGGAGTTTATTGGCGGCTACGAGCGTTAGTATTGGGATGCTGATTGTGGCGAGAGCAGTGCAGGGAGTTGGGGGAGGAGGCTTAATTATTCTGGTTAATATTTGTATAAGTGATTTGTTTAGTATGAGGAAGAGGGGCGCATATTTTGGGTTGATTGGGATGACTTGGGCATTTGCTAGTGCCATTGGTCCTCTGCTGGGAGGTGCATTTACAGAGAAAGTTAGTTGGAGATGGTGTTTTTATATTAATGTAAGTTTGTTTCTACATTCCTTGTTGGATTTTGAGGAATGTAAATACTAATAAAGGTGAACAGTTACCCATTACAGGAACAGTTGCAATTGCACTATTCTTCTTCCTCCATCTCGACAATCCAAGAACACCAGTATGGGATGGATTAAAGGCAGTGGATTGGCTTGGAAGTTTACTAATTATCGGCGGTACACTTATGGTTCTTCTCGGGCTCGAATTCGGAGGCGTCACAAAACCATGGAACTCAGCAACTGTCATCTGTCTCATAGTTTTCGGAATACTCGTCGCCGGCCTCTTTGTGATCAACGAATGGAAATTCGCTCGATATCCAGTCATGCCCCTCCGACTTTTCAAGCATGCATCTAATGTTGCAGCTTTGGGTGTTTGTTTCTGTCATGGATTCGTTTTCATTTCAGCTTCTTATTATCTACCTTTGTATTTCCAAGCAGTTCTTGGCGTGAGTCCCTTACTTTCTGGTGTCTATCTACTACCATTTGCTCTCTCATTATCTTTGACATCGGCGGCCACAGGGATCTTCATCAAAAAAACTGGCAAATACCTCCCACCTATTTACTTCGGTCTCGCGGTCATGACCCTCGGATTCGGTCTGTTCATTGATATTCCACGTAACCGCACTTGGTCCAAAATCATCATCTACCAAATCATCGCTGGCATTGGTGTTGGACCAAACTTCCAATCCCCACTTATTGCTCTCCAAACACTGGTTCAGAAGGCAGATATTGCGACAGCAACCGCCACATTTGGATTCACTAGGAACTTGAGCACGAGTATTAGTGTAGTGGTAGGAAGTGTGGTATTTCAAAATGAAATGCAGAAGAGAAGTGCGGACTTAACCAAAGCTCTGGGAAGTAATGTGGCTTCACAATTGAGTGGTGGAAGTGCAGGAGCTAGTGTGGGTATTGTTCAAGCATTACCTGCTGCTGGAAGAGAGGTTGCGAGAAATGCTTATTGGGAGAGTTTGAGAATTATGGTGAGTTCGTTTGGGCTCTATCATTGAGGGTCTCTTTTTCTTGGAACGAGAAACAAGCTAACATAAAATACAGTGGATTATCTACGTAGTATTTGCAGCGCTGGGCTTAGTAATAAGTTTTGCGATTGGCAAGCATGTGTTGAGCAAGGAACATGAAACTACGAAGGTGGGATTGGTAGAGCAGGAAAGATTAAGGTTGGAAGCTAAGAAGGCGAGGAAGTCGGCAGATGTGGAGAGTGGAGCAGCAGTGGTGCAAGGAAGTCAAGAGGGCTAGGGAGCTCTTTTTCGAAGGGAAGTAGAAGAATAGAGTGGGATAGATGAATATTTGGTTATTTAATTGCATGGCGTGGATCTTTGTTTGCATTCTAGAGTTGGACTTGCATATCATATGATAGATGAATGGTTCGGTTTAGATTATACCCCCAAGCCATGCGTTGCGGAGTTGTACTTGGGAGATGAATGCATGAAATGGATGATGGATGATGGATGATGGATGATGGATGATGGATGATGGATGATGGATGATGGATGATGGATGATGGATGATGGATGATGGATGATGGATGATGGATGATGGATGATGGATGATGGATGATGGAAATTTTTTATGATTAATGGAGATCCATCTATATATATATATATATACAGTACTGGATTCTCGGATGTAATATAATTTGATATATATTCTTCTCTGCACTATATACTAAAACGGGGTGGGGTTGGCAGTCACTTCGATTCCGCATGATAAGTATATTGAACGGGTTTGCCGGCCGGTGTGGTATGTCCTCATTTCTTGTTTACGTATATTTATATATATATATATATATATCTCACGGCATATTATGCTTTTCCGTCTTTTCCAGTACAGACCAGGAGTTCTGAATATGGTAGAGTCGCTAGCGAGTTTCGTTCGTGGCGATTCATTCATCTAGATCATTGGATGCCCAGCCGGTGATGACAGTTCAAGTTATTCTCCGACAAGGCTGGCACCTGTTGGCCCTACAGGGATTAGTTAAGATACTAGTTATGTATGGCACCCGCGTCACATTTCATGCATCCTTTTCTTAAAAAGGAAGCTCGGATATCCTTAACACCATTGACTTCAAGCATCTAAACCCTTTTGAGAAAATCTGTCGTATTTTCTGCCACACAGATGTGGATTCCATCGCACACTGAAGGCATTGAGATTGCATACTTTATTGCACTTAACGTTCGGGTTACCAATCATTGTCAAATATCTCACCTATTTATACGTTTCTTTTCATTTCTCGGCTTTTGATTGATACAATATCTTTGAATTTATTCCATAGCACCTTGGATGCACTGCTGCCCAATCGCTATTCGTTTCCATTCTGCCTGTATCGCCTTGAAGTCGTGGCTTCTGTGTGTGCTGTACATAACCATACAAGATGACCTGTTACGATCTGACTTGATCCCCTCTCTTCAGTTCAGAATCATCCACTTCCATTCTCGCTGTTTATGTCTCTGAACTTGCACCTCAACTAGTACAGAATTTTGAAAGTGCGAATTGATAAGCAAAAATTACAACACTATATCCGTACTTTTGTTTTGGAAATACAGTTCAATAATGAATTCTTTTTAAAGATTCATTTTTTTTCAAAGATTAGACTGAATTCAAAGGTTCAATAAGTTGAGGAGATTCGGTTTACTTGAAGGATCTTTAATTTCTTCAAATTCAAATATCGAGGCGAAAGTTTCTGTCTAAAAAGTCCGACTACACTATCATTAAAAATGGACGCTCTCTCACTTGCGTGTAATATAATTACGGTTATTGACTTTGGCCATACGCTATTTGAAGTCTCTCAGGAAATTTACCGCACGGGCAAGCCTGACCCTGACGCTACATCCAGTGCAAAGGACCTCTTCGGAGCAGCCAAAGACCTCGAAAACTCGATCAATGCCGGCACCCAGCCTATCTGTTACGAAGAGTCTGAGCTCTTGCGCATCGCTAACAGCTGTCGAGAAACTGCGAGAAAGCTGGGAGAAGCCTACAAAAAGCTTTCTGTGTCCAAATCGGGTCACTCATCCAGGTTCAGTCATGCAATAACAGCCATCGGGGCGGGGATTAAGCAGAATTGGCAAAAGCATAAGCTTGAAGATCTTGACAAAGCAATGAAGGGGTATGAAACGGCCATGCAAACCAGAATACTCGTCTATTTTTAGTAAGTCAAGACTGTTTTTGAGTATATGGAATCTGGATTATTGGAAAGCCTGATAGGAGCTTGCCAAAGAAACCTGAAATATGTGATCAGGCTCGCGGCTAACTGTAGTTTTGTACAGCAAATCCAGGAAAGCCCAAGATGCTATAGGACAGCAGGAATTTTCAAACCTCAACTTCACTCTACAGAACTTCATCCGTGCAGTCTCTGAGGGGAAGTTTGGAATGGCTGATCTCCTGACTAAAGTGGATGATCTTCATGCACTTCAGCTGGGAACTCGGAATGATATCCATACAATTCAGATGACAAATCGGAACGATCAAATGCGAGACCGTTTTATGGCCAGCCTGAAGTTCGATGGGATGAATCAGCGATTTAACCACGATGTCAGAGATGCCCATCATGAAACTTTCAAATGGCTCTTTGGTGAGAATATCGATCCTTCTGTATCTCCGGGCGGCACTTCGGGCAGCACTTCGGACAACAATTTGCCAAGAAATGAACATTCGGAATGGGAACCAGACTACATCCAAGAATCTCGCAATGAAACATTTGATGATTTTGGTAAATGGTTGACTTCCGATTCAGGTTTGTACTGGATCAGTGGTAAAGCCGGTGCTGGGAAAAGTACTCTAATGAAGTTTATCTGTCAACACATGACTACCACAAAACCAACACCCGACAGTATTGTACTTTATTACTTCTTCTGGTTCAACGCACCAGCCAGTACGATGCAGCGAAGTATTTCTGGAATGCTCAGTACGTTGTTGTACCAGCTGCTTCAGCATGATCAAGATCTATTTAGTCACCTAATGAATACGATACCAGAGGCACGTTTAAAAGACAAAGACAGTCCTTCGGATTGGAATTGCGCAGAGCTAGAGCTTTGCTTACTTGCTGCACTTCGTTTTAGAAAAACGGGGAATCCTGTCTACATCTTCATCGATGGACTAGACGAAGTTCTTAAGGCTGATGGACCGAGTGAGCTCCTGAGAGTTATTAGAAAACTCGAAAAGCTTCGTGATATTCGCTTGTGCGTCTCAAGCCGCCCGGAACTTGTGTTTTACAAAGATCTCGGCCATTCGAAACACCTTCGCCTCGAAAAATTGACGGCTCCTGATATTCATCACTTTGTTCTGGATTTTCTTCAGCCCTGGCTCCAAACTTCATCGCCAAATATAGACACAGATGCAATCAGACGGTTCATTGAAGTGCTTGTTCTTAAATCTGAAGGTGTGTTTCTCTGGGCGCGTGTGGCTACTCAAAGTCTATTGCGTGGACTCAACGACGGAAATTCCATCGAGAAGCTCAAAGAGCGCCTGGAAGCGACGCCATCTGACCTAAATGGCCTCTTTGCTTCGATGTGGAAGAGGCTCGGGGACGACGAGCAAGTTTATCGAACCGAGGCAGCTAATATTTTTCAGCTTCTCCTCTGCAATGGCGAGGTGTATCTTTCCCATTGTCTTGGAAAAGAATACGACGATTACCTGGACCTTCTAACGCTTCATCTAGCTCTTGACGCAGAGAAGTCGGTCGAAGTAATTCAAAACCTTGAAAGTATGCATAAATCCCCTGATCTTGTTGATCACGACATACTTCCCGGGTGCGAAGGGACTTTTAAGATGATTCTTTCTCGTTGTGTTGGTTTGGTCGAAGTTGATTCAAAGCCTGATGCCAAGACTATCAACAATTGTACAGACCCAGGCAAGCTCACTCCACCTCCGGCCTGCCATGTACGCTTTGTCCACCGAACCGCAAGCGAATTCTTAGAAAATACTCCTGAAGGTCAAAAGATTCTTGGATCCCACAGTCTTGGGAAGAAAACACCGCTCTTTCGACTCTATCTCGCTTGTATTGCTCGCGCAACATTTTTTAGGGGAGTTGAATACAGCGGGAAATATGGTTTGATTTCAAAAGAGCTTGTTTTCCATATAATTTTTGGACGTTGCAGAGATCACAGATTAAGGGTAAAACTTTCTGATAAGGAGATGCACGAAATTCTCGAGTTAATTCACATAATACACAACCAGAGTTTTGGCGATTCTACAAACTCTCAATTCGCAGGGTGGACACGCCGAGGATTTGGCTATCCATTTATAATCCTGACTGCTATGTACGGTATGGGGCACTATTTGCGACAAATGGTAAAGCAGTTGCCTCACGATATCAACAATGCACTCGTGGCGCTTATGTTGAGTGAGTTCGCGGGCGCAATTTTCCTTTGTGGGGACGGAATTCTTCCTCCCGAGTACTGGGAAGATTATCTTGCTACCCTCGAGCATCTTCTAAATCTTTGCCCAGAGACGGGCCACAATCAGCCTGGAGTTTTTCTTGATGGTGTTTATTTAGGGTTGAGATATTTCGACTACTATACTCTCAAACTGATTACCCCATTTAGAAACCTATTAAGGATTTTTGAACATATAAGTAGGGATGACATCCCCACATGGCATAATCCCCAAGCTTGCGACACCATCCTAAAAGCTCTGAGGTTGTTCGCATCTTCAGGTACAAATCTTCACCAACGCTTTATAGGCTCGTATTGGCCCGAAATTACCGTGCATGAAGACTCTTGTGTCCCATGGCATTCCCAGTCCTGTATGAGATACATCGACTCATCACTTACCTATAATCTTCCACCAAGGTGTTATGGTGCCTTGATTGAGACAAACGCATTATGGGGTATACAGCTGATGGCGAGGACACACGAAGCAAGATTTGGGTCTTCCCTTCTTGCAAAAGAGCTTCTTAATTTTGTGGCGGACGTGAGTGGGGATAAACCACTACCAGGTCCTAGGGCTCTCTTACTACTTTCAAGTGTCGGTGATATGTCGAGGAGTGATTGCATATATAAAGGCAAAATAGTCCCTCGCGATCTCGAGACCCATATTCTGGACCCATTAACCAGCAATATCGATAGCATCGAAAAACACACCTGGCTTCTGGCAAGGGACAATGTCCAGAGTCGTATCGACGATTGTTGGGAGCATGGGACGGTTGATAATAAAGTCCTAACTATGAATGAGATTAGAGAGTTTCTGATTGCTCAAGGTGAATTGGCCTCAAAAGAAACAGCCAAGACTATGTATGAGGCTTGTGGTATAACAGTGCCTACGAATTTTTTTGAACATCGTTGGCCTGGTGAAGCTTCGTCTGATAACGATGAAGCTTCGTCCGATAACGATGAATAGAACAATGAGGACAAACTTTGAGGATATGGCGAAAGTAATGATTATTTGAATGGGACTCCAAGGACAGATATGGAAGATGGTGAGGGATGTGTCACACGCGTAAGAGCACTTTCACTCATAGACTGAATACATGCTCCTCTCTACCATTTAAAGTAACTCAGGAATGCCCATTCAGCCGCAGCAAAAACCATCCATCCTCAAATAAAATGGCCCAAGATTTCTTAGATTGTGGTATCCTAAACACATCACACATCACCTAGTTTCAAGAACCAATTCCAGCCTTAACAACAAATTTCACCAAATAAAAATCTCATGCCTCCAAAAATTCCCGCAAAATCCTCCTATACATCAGATACTCCCATCCCAGTATGATCGAGTTCAAGCCTTGTAGTACAGGCCTAATTATATCCCAATGTATTCAGACATGCAACAAAACTTTTGAAAGGGGGGAATCATTCCATTGAATGATTCCCTAGTCAATATTGTATGAGAATGGGGAATTGTCATGATAGGATAGGATAGATAATATTAGTTAGTTATGTTAATAACACCAACACACTGATATAAAATTCAGATTGCGAGATTCTTGGTGAAGGAACCAGGAAAGACAGGGGACATTTAAGTGAAATATATAATCTTACTATGATGCACAGGAAAGAGATATCTACCTAGTATCTACAATAAATGGACCTACCTACCACAGTAATTATGAATATGAATCTACCTATCCGAGTGATGATGATTATTCTTTCGGGAAAAGAATTGATGATGATGATGAAACCAAACCAAAGTAAAGTAAAGAAAAGCTTTTACGGAGTTACAGGGTAACTATATACCTATATAGGCATAACGATATAAGGGAAGCAATCACCTAGATACAATGTATAAGTTTAGATTTAACACCATCCTACCAGAACTGACATCTATCTACCTAGAGTCTTGTCCATCATGTTGCCATTGATTTACTATTCGATATATGTGGAAACCAATATCCGAAAAAACCACTCACCAAAGAAAGTTCAAGTTTGCAGGTACCAACAATCTTTGGATGAACGACCTGTCTTTCTAGATTATAGGAGATCAATTCAGTCCCATATCAACAATGTACAAAATCTATAGTATTTCCCAGCCTCTTTTTTGGCATCGTAAATATAAAATGTGATATTCGCGCATCTTCCAAAAAATCAATCAAAACCCGACGAGAGTTCTACTTCCTACAATCTTGAACTCATCTATTCATATAAGTAGAAACCCATATGTAAATCGGTAGAATATTACTTGATGGAATGATATGACATGATATTCGAAATAGTGAGGGCAGAGGTGAGTTAAGTTTCTTCGCCCACAGCTCACGGGATAACTAGAGCCTCTACAGACCCCCCAAAAACATAATAGATCCTTCGCTGAACCTTCCAGATGTGACACAGTACAGTAAGAGGATCCAATAACCGAAGACGACGGAATATACGATAACGAGCTCGGGAGTGAACTAACTAGGTATCAACAAGTAGAGAAAAGGCTACTAAGACTCCCGAACGAGGAGTCCAAGAGAACAGCGGGACGAAATCAAAGCACTTCACCACTATTAAATTCCTATGAATGACCAAGAAAACCAAACACCAAAAATGAAAAATGATGCTACAAGAATAAATGAGCAACTATTGGTTTGGGAATTTTCCCTAATGATCACGAGATATTTAATGGTGGTGACAGATAGCCAAGTGATATCTGAGCCGAGATATTTGTTCTCGACAATTTGAAAAGTTCTCTTGGTATCATCACGGTGTCACAAAAGTATTCACGCGCAAACACAGGGGAAGTGTGGTGTGTTGTCGTGGTCGTGTACGGGTGTACATGATCTCTGCGGGCTTCGGAACCGAAACTGGTATTTCGGAGCCCTCACGGGTGACGAGAGTTCATCATAGAATTCCATCTCAAATATCCTCATCATATCAATGCAATCAGATACGTACCCTAAATAACGAAGAAGGTAGGTATTCCCATTAATAAAGATACCTTAGATACCTACATACCTCACCACAATGCCTTCCCCTCCCCTCCCACGCACCCCCACAAGTTGTCTCGGCTTACATAACCAACCTCATGACCTTCGCAAACCCCCAAATCACGTTTTCCATTCCAACCCGACTGACTCCCCATCCCAACTTTTTTCTTCAATTTTGTTGCACGTCTCAAAATCATGAGCGTGGCTCTCACGTTTTTGCCATGCTATGGTTGGTATCCTATCCAGCCAACATCCATCCATCCATCCATTCATCCAGCCAGCCAGCCAGCCAGCCATACACACCAAACCAAACCAAACCAAACCAGAATTTCCTCGCGCAATATCATTCGGAGATTTCATCTGGGATTTTCATTTGTTTATTCCATATTGAATAAATAAGTTTGATGATCAATCAGGGAGGAGCTTGAAGATAGGAGAAACTCAATCATCATCGCGATGTAATGTTGATGTTGATGTTCATTCACGATGTGCAACAAAAATGCGATATGCAACAATACAGACTTCTATGAAAGGTGATGATTTAGGGATGAGAAGAGAGGGGTATGATTGGATGATGCGGTAGGTATTCTGTAGAAGGTTTGGGGGCTGAGGGCGAAAAGGGTAGGATGAGCAATGAGGGGAGATTTGAGCGGATGATCATTTCCGTGGTATCCGATTCGAGCTAGTGTAATGATGCAGCTTACCTAGGTAGTACCTATATATTTATTGAAATTTCAATGATCATCTACCTACCTACCTACCTACTTACTAGGTATATCTACCAATAAGATGATGATATTTTCATTTTCGTGAGAATTTGCTGCATACCTATCTATATTGTAACTCCCCAAAGTCCACCTCCCTCGCAGGATTGGACGATAACGTATGAGGATCAACCAAGGTTACTCGAACGAATAACGGAGAAGAACCTTAGAAGAGGGGAAATGGGCTCAGGGCGCTATGGAAGAAAGAAAGGAAGCTAAAGCTGGAGGCCCTTTTCTTTCGCCCTTTTTCCGACATGCAACAAATTATGCAGGATGAAGATTTCTGCCAGAGATGGGATCATGATTGGTGGAGAGGTGAGGGGTAGGTAGAATTGAATGTCTTACATGTGAGCATTGATAGTCATTTTGATACATCTACAATGGGTTATCGAATTCTCGTGGAAGATTGTGGTCCTACTGTACCCATTATTTTTTCCCTTCTCTCTTTTCGCTATGCGTGAAGAAAGCCTCTTCATCGAAAGAATGTGCTGGGTTAAACTGCGAGCAAATAGAGATAAAAAGGGGCTGGCAATCCTCGCTTACATAAAAAGAAAGAAAAATCTTCAGCGAGACTTGACATTAACCCGGAATCTTCCTTGGATGGATCTAATCCATGGATCCCACCACCTTTATCTTCGTGCCTCACAAACAAGGCCACAATACCTTGCCAACAGCAATATAAACCAAAAAGGCCTACCCCACCCTCAACACACATACAAAAATCCCTCACTTGGTGTAATGGTCAGCACGTCGGATTCTGATTCCGGAGATATTGGTTCGATTCCTATAGAGAGGTCTTCTCTGCCCACTCTCAGTTTGATTCTGAGGTTGAAGGATTTGTTTTTTTTTTGGTTTTTACTACCTGCTTGATTGGACCTTATATCTAACTCATTCATCTCAGTGCTATTAATAAAAATGAAATACATAAAAAAAGGATCTCTTGTAAGTTGTTCGTCGTGATTCGTTTCGTCATCTAGACATTTTGTTTTGGTTAAGGGTACCTAGGGTATTTTTGTGTTTTTGTTGGTGAGGTGAATGAGAGGTTGAGAATGAATCTATGATACGAATGAATACGAATGAACGCGGCCCGCACCCCTCATCATCCGCCTCCATTATCGAAGGAGGGCCGGGAGAAGAAGGCAAAGAAATGAATGAAAGACGAAAGGAAGGAAGGAAGGAGCGGGGACATTCATTCCATTCTATGCTACCCATGATTCCCATCCCATCCAACTAATGAATACTACCTAGGTAGGTACATACCACAAGCAAGATGTACCTACCTACAATTAGTATCAACCAAGCACTTTCTTTCATTCCTTCATTCTTTATCACCCTCCACCCACCAATTCGCTCGACCCAAAGAAAACCCACCCACCCGTACCCACAATCCCACAACCCCATCCTCTCTCTAAAATATAAACACAAACAGCACCGTCTCAAAACAAAATCACATGATATCCCTGCTGGCGCAATGGTAGCGTGCAAGACTCCTAATCTTGAGGCTACAGGTTCGAGTCCTGTGTAGGGAGTTACTTTGCAAAATGTACTGTCGGTTTGAGTCCGATGATTGATATCATACTTTTTTTAATTTTTTTTCTTTTTCTTGATGGACTTTTGGAGATGGGGGATTTTTTGGGATTTTATTTTTATATGGTCGGGTGAGTTTTTTTTGGTGGGGTTTTTTATCTTTTTTTGGGTGGATTTTTTATCCTTTTTTTGGGTGGATTTTTAAGGGCTTGAGATTTCTTTGTTGTAATTACCTATATATTTTAATCGTGTTTCTGTACCAGTATCATTCTAGGAATATAATACATAGATACCTAGTATATCCTCACTCCCGAATCCCGATCAAAAAGCCCCCCTCCATTTCATACCTAGGTATTCATATTCATATTCACATTCACATTCACATCAACCAGTCTAACTGTACAATAACACCCATACCCACACCCCGCTGTCATCTACCGCATGTATTCATCTATTTCAATTAAACCCCCCCCTAAAATGATATTTCCCCATCCCGATTCCCCGCCTTCACTCCATTCCATTCCACTTATAATCCCCCCTTCCCTCTCCTCCGCCCAAAAATATATCTATCAATCCATCAATCAATCCATTAATTCATCAATCCACAACTTTTTAACTTTATGATATCAATTTCCAATTTCCAATAGAAACCAACCCAACCCAACCCAATTATATAGCTAGCTCGGTATGATTGATAGAAAGTAAAGAAGGGTAAAAAAGAGGAGAGGAGAATAGAGCGAGTATGTATTCTCTGAAAGTTAGATATTATTGTTGAAAGATGGGTTTGAATTTTTCGATATGCTTTGCTTATTATACTATATCATATTATATCATACGGTATTGTATTGTGTGTGTGTCTTAAAGATGGGATGGGATGGGATGGGATGGATTTGTTATTATACGGTATTGCGTTGTATTGTGTTTTATATGTTTATGTGATTCTCCATAGGAGGAGGAGATACGATGAGATGAGGAGTGCGGAATGGAGTTTAGTTTAGAATATCTGATTATGATTATTGAGGAGTTTGGAGTTTGAAGTTTGAAGTTTGAAGTTTGGATTTGGAGAGGTTTGATGGATGAATCCCTATATGAATGAAGGAATGATATTTGATGATCTAGGTAGGAAATTTGTGTTGAATACCATCAGTGTACATAGTCTATGGATGAATGGATGGATGGATTAATCTATATATATATATATATATATATGAAACTATGAATGGGAAAACATAGACGGGATACTGTACCTTGGTATGGTATGGTATGGTATGGTATGGTATGGTATACAAGCTGAAATAATGATGATGAAGATGACGATGATGATGAATGTATGTATGTATGTATGTATAGGCTAGATAGCTATTATGTGTTGATATAAAGTAGTTCTACATACACTAGCTCGATACACAAGAATAACAAGTTCAATATAGTCTGTGATAGAAACCCTTTTCCCTATATATCGACAAGTTTTCCATCTACTCCTACTCCAGTTAAGTTTATAGAGAAGAAAATACTTGGACATTTTTATCCTTTGATTTATCATTCATTTGGTTAGGTAAAAGAAAAGTTTGAGATACTGGTGCTCAACGTGTTGATTTCGGGCGTAAGTGTAGTCATGTCATATCATATCATATTGAAGAGCTATAGTATAATATATCTTTAGATTTTCCGGGCAGAGATTGAATCTTGATGACTAGTTTGACTTGGAGTTTTTGTTATTATTTGTTGATTTTGATTGGTATCTACAGGACTGTAGATTCATGAGACTTTTTACCTACAATGTAACGGATCTCCTTGATAGTTCTATGACATGAATGTAAATTCTTAGGAAATATCTATCAATTGTATCTTCTCCAGGGCTTTTCCTTTCTATTCATCATTCTATTATTCTACAACTTGAAAATCTATATTGTATTATAATTTTCCAGATAATCATCTATTTTCCCTCCCTTCAGCTTTAACTCTTCTTCTTTCCAAATCAAAACCAAATCATCCAAAGAACCCTTTTCAGAAGACGACACAAGACGAGACGAGACGAGATGAAATATCCAAACCTTCCGCATCTATTATGTACGATAGTCTCGGATCAGAGCATCATTAGAATCCCTTCACTATTATGAATTCAGCTCGATAACTAGCGCAAGATGCCAGACATCTCATGAGTATCTACACTCATGATATCCACTCCATATGAACGGGATGATGAATTCTTCCCCTCGTTCTTGTTTTTATACTATAGGTATCTTCCTATTAGTACCTTGCTGTAGAAATAAAATCCACAGCCACAACCCTCGAAACGAAAAAACGAAAAAACTAACAAACAAGTTGAAGGGATACTTATGTGGATGAGAATCCAGACGAAGAAGTAGAAGTAGCTTGGTTAATTAAAAGAAGTTAGAATGAGGGTTGAAAAGATGTGGGATGTGTAGAAAGCTTGAGAAACTTGGGATTCGCATAATATCATATCATGTCATGTCATGATATGATATATGGTTCTCTATAGTATAATCTCATCAAAATCAAAATCAAAATCAACCCCCAAAACCAAAATCCTATAATTTTGTTGGAATATGGTATATAATGCCAAGCACAGTGGCTTGGCACAACCCTTTTCTAACAAATTTATAAATTCCATCATAAATCATACCTACTCATCATAAATCATCCCTCGTATATACAGACCATTGTCTCCACCTCTCTCCAAATCTCAACACCAACCAAGGAAGCGGAGCCACCAGCAAACATGCGACCGAAAGAACCATAAATCCCCATCCATAACCCAGTTTATTCGTCAGAGGTCCCACAGCCAACGGTAAAAAGGTACTGGTTAAACATCTCGCAATCAAGACCGCCGTCAAAGCACTTGCCGAAAACCGGCTGAAAGAATCCACCACGTAAGCCATTAATGGAACCATGGCCGTTAAGATCGAGAAGCCCTGGAGAGCAACTGAGAAGAGAAGGAGTGGGACGGGCCATTGGTTTTCGGCGATCCATCCGAAGAGAGCGATGGAGAATGGAAGGATAAAACCGCCGATTATCGTGAGTGGCATTCGATATTCTGGGGATGATTTTGATTTTGATTGGGAGTTATTTTTGCTTCGGAGATGGGTGTAGATGCGATCTATGAGGATATTGCAAATGAAGACTCCCATGGCTGATCCAATGCCTATTTATTTTGATCAGTCAGTCAGTTGATTAAATTGAAATATAATAAATTGGACCAATACAAATACACTTACTAAATGAGAAGAAAGAAGAACCAATTCTCGCTGGAGGGAATCCATAAACATTTTTCAAAACCTCTGGTAAAGTAGTCGACATGATATAATAAAAAGTAAACATGATTGCGCCATAGAACGATAAAATCTGCAAGACAAAAGAACCTCCAAATACGGCCGCCGGTCTCTTAACCGCTTTCCATACTGCAACCACCGAAGATTCACACTCTTCCTCATCTACCACGGCGTTAAGCTTGGCAAGATCTTCATGATCTTTTTTCAACCTCTCGACTCTTCGCTGTAGGATCCGAGTCTTATACGTCTCCCTCAGAAGAAAAACAAAAGCCACTTCACAAGCCCCCGCCAAAGCCGCCGCAAACCAAAGAACATTTCTCCATCCCATCGACTGAGCCATCGCACCCGTAATAGCAGGGCCGACCGCACCACCCAGAAGAGGTGCCAACATCAACGTAGCCATGGCCGAGCCTCTTTGATCGGGGGGTAACATATCACCGATGACGGCGGGACTCAAGACATTTGACGCGACGGCGCAACCCGTCATGAATCGGGAGAAGATAAATAAATGCGACGTCTGACTACTGGCGGCCACGATGGTCCAAAGAATAAATAACACGTTGGCGAGATTGAAAACGGCGGCTCGGCCGTAGACTTCGGAAAGGGGCGCGATGAGTAATGGACCGGTGGCTTCACCGAGTTCCCAGATGGTTACGAGGAGGACGGTGGAGGATTTGGATTCGTGATGAGAGAGATCTAGGATGATTTGTCGAGCGATGGGAACCACACCGATACAAGTGAATGTTCTAATAAAAAAGTTAATCTAAAGGTAAAGATTTGAATTTTTGGTTGAAGGTTTTTGGAAGTGGAAGTGTGAGATGAAGATTCATACACCGTGAAGGCCATGAATGCTAAGAGTAATATCACTACATTGTGATAAGTCTTTGGCCATTCCAATGGATTTTCTGCATCTCCATTGGGGTTGAAATCAATTTTATGATTGAAGGAATCTTCATTTGAAATGTCCACAGGGGGAATATATGGATATTGCTCAATTGCGTTTATAGACGGTGGAACCGGTGCAAGCAACGGTTGATTTTCATCCATCAGTTAATTTAGGATGTAGATTAGATGAGAAAAGTAGACAAAAGATCTATGATGTATATAAAAGATAAAAAATAGAAGTTATTAGAATCGTTTACGAGTACAATAGTATGTATCATTTATATATTTCCAAGCTTCAATAAGTTAGCAAATATTATTTACTCCGGTAGTTACGGACGGGACCTGCATCTGTATTTATATGTCCCGTCGTCCCACAAATCCAAGGCTACTTGTATTAGGGCGTGGTGTAACTGTTGGTGAGTCGTGACAGCGATACTTGTAACCGATTAACAATCAATCTGACCGCTTATCAAGATTGGAGGGGAAGAGCAAGGGGGCAAGAGGCAAGACCTGTTACAAGGACGGACGCCGTAACCATCTGCAACGGGTGAGATGAGTTAAGACTCAAGACTCCACCTATTTCGCACCCGAATCAACCCTAATAAAAATCTTCGAAATTATATTTGAAATATTTTATTTAGGGTTAAAATCTTAATTGGAAATATTTTTGTACTATATCTAATTTCATTTCGTATTTTTAGTTTAATATAGTTTTATATTAGAATATATTTAATTAATAAATTTTATATTAATTGATAAAGCTTTTTAAAAACTTTTGATTAATATAATTTATATTATAATTAAAACTAACGTTTAGGTTTTGTATTAAATTAAAATAATTATATAGATTATATAGATTATATAAACGTATGTATTTATATAAGTATACAAATTTATATAAGCATATGTACAAACTTATATAAGTATATGTACTTTTAAGTGAAATTTTATTTTTTTTTGTTGTATATTTAATAAATCCATTTTCTATATTTTGTTATCATTTGTTGCTTACCCTTATTTATTTATTTATTATTAATTCAATATTTAAATTTTAGATTTAGTATTAATTATTAATAGGATATATAAAATAAAATAAAAATATTGTAAATTATAAATATTTTTAAGGGTTTTCGAATAATGCTATTTTTAAAATTTTAAATTGAAATCTTGAAAAGTTATATCAAATTATAAATTTTATTATAGTTTTTAGTATTTATTGGGAGTTTTTTAATGATTTTTATATAAATTTTATTTATTATAATAAATAAAAAATATCAAAATCTTCAAAATTATAATATATTTTTAAAATTCGAATAATATAAATTTTAAATAAAAATAATAAAATTTAAATAAACTATTAACTTTTTAAAAAATAGGTTTAAATTTTAAAATTATATATATAAATTAATATTAAATTATAAAATACGATTAAAGTTTTTGATTAATATATTTTTTATTCAATTTAAATAAGGGGTTAGCAATCTATACTAATTATAAAATTTTAAAATTTTACATCACCAACATCGTAATATTTTAAAAAATATTAGGGGTTTAAAATACTACGCCGCTAATGTTATAATATTTATTATACGCGTTATATAGGATTATAAAGGTGAAATTGTAGATATACAATCTGATAAAAGAATTATATTGAAGAGAAAAAAATTCTTTTGAAAAAAATATTATTTAATATAAATATTGATTATATAATCATAATGATTATATAATTAATTATGTAATTATTATATTAAATAAAGGTTTTAATATAATATTACTTTTTTTTTGAAGGCAGATTTAAAATATCAAAAATATAAATCAATTTCGTTTTTTTTTATATTAATTTTTTTTATTTTTAAGCTCGGATTGGCCTGGATAAACAATATAAAAAATCTTTATTTTTTTTTTGTATATATAAAATCGAAAATATTATAATAAATATAATTAAAAAAATATTTCAATTATTAAACTTTGTATTATAATTGTTTATAATAAAATTTAAAATTCAAAATATATTTTAATTTTTATTTTTTTTTGTTATTAATTATTATTAATATAATAAATTGTTTTATATATTAATTAAATAAAAAAATTTTTAAATTATATTATAATATTAATATATAAAAAATGTTATAATATTTTATATATTTTAACAAAATAAATTTATAAAAAAAATTGTTAAACATTTTTTTAATTAAAAAAAAGTTAATAAATTTATTTTTCAATTTAACAAAAAATTATTTAAACCTTAATTATTTAATATTTAAAAAAACAAAATTATTTATTTTAAATAATAATATTGAAATTTATTTATTATTAATAAAATTTTTTATTTTAATTTAAACAAAATTTATTTTATTACAAAAAATATTTTATATATTTTTTATTTATTAAATAATATTAAAAACTTTTTTTTTATTTGTAATTTTTTTAAAATTTTAATTTCGAGGTATAATTAATTAAAAATCGAAATTTATTTAAAAATTAAAACTTTTGTTAATAAAAAACAAGAATATTTTTGTAATATTAAAAATAATATTGTTTATTATAAATTTTATAAATATAAATTATTTTATTTAATTATTTTATTAATAAAATATGTATATTCAAAAATATCGTTTTATTTTTTTATTAATATTTTTGATTTGTTTATTTAATTTAAAATAATAAGATATAAATTTATATTTTTAAATTTACAAAATATAAAGTAAATATTATTATAATTTTAAAACGAATTATAATTTTTAATTAAAAATAATAAAATTAAATAATTTATAAAATTTAAAAATATATTAAATAATTAGTTTAATTGTTTTTTTGGTAAATATTTTATTATTATTTATAAAATAAAATATAAAATATTGTTTTTTAATTATTTGATTAATTATAATTAATATTATATTAAAATCAAAATTTAATAATAATTTAATAATAAAATTTATAAATATATTTTGTTATAGTTAAATAAAAATTGAAAATAAATAAAATATATTTTAATAAATTTATTATAAATATTTAATTTTTTAATAAATATAATAATTATATATATATTGTAAAATGTTTTTGTTTATATAAAATTAATAATATTATTTTTTTAAAATTATTAAAATTTTGATATTATTAAAATAATTAATAATTAATTGATTATAAATCTTAATAATAATTTTTATTTGTTAATTTTTGGATTTTAAAATTTAAATTTTATATTTATAATAAAACAATTTGTTATTTAAAATAAAATAAAATATTAAAAAAAAATTTTTATTTTGTTAAATATTATTTTTTATTATTATTGTAATTTAATTATAAAATTTATTATTATATTGTATATTTAATATTGTAAAATAAAGGTTAAGATTTATTTTATTATAAAATAAATTGGGGATATTTATAATACAAATCTTAAATTAAATATTCAAATAAATTTAATTATAATTTAAAATAATTTATTATTAATATTAAATTTTATTATTTATTTTGTTGTATAAAAAATCTTAAATTTATTGATTTAATATATTAATTTTATTATTGTTTTTTTTTAATTAATATATTATTTAAAAATTATAATTAATAAAAAATATAATTTATTAGATTTATTGTTTAATAAATTTTTTTATAATTATATAATATTAAAATATTTTATAATTAATAAATATATTTATTAAAATTTTGATTTTTTGAATATCGGTTTTTTATTTTTTAAAATAATGAATAATAGTAAACAATTTTTTATTATAAATTTTATAATTGTATTTAATTAATATTATTTTTTTGAAAAAATAAATAATGGGATATAATTATTTATTATTTTTAATTTAAAAAAAAATATTTTTAATGATATAGTTAAAAGCGTTGTATTTAATAAATGCTTTTTTATTTTAATTAAAGTATATTAAAACAAAGATATAAATAATAATATTTTTTAATATTAAAAATATTTTTTTGTAATTAAAGATTTAATTAAAATTAAATATTTTATTGATTTTGATTTGTAAATTAATTAATAATTTATAAATTCAAAAATATTTATTAATAAATTGTTTATAAAAATTTGTAAAATTTATAAAACAAAAAATGTTTTTTATATTTTTGAAATATTTTTAATTGAAAATGATTTAAATTTTTATAAAGTTTATTTTAATATTATTAATTAATAAAATCAAATTTAGAAATTTAATTTTCTAAATAAAGAATTTGTATTTTTTATTATTAATTTATAAATTAGTTTTTTTAAAAATATTAAATATTTGATATATATAATTAATATATTTGTTATAGTTTTTATTATAAATCAAAATATTATTTATATAAATGAATATAAAAATATTTAAAATTTTTTAAAATATATTATTAATATAATATTAAAATATAATTAATTTATTATATAATTTAAATAATATAATTTTATAATAAAATAATTTAAACTTTATATAAAATATAATTAAATTTATATTTTTTTCAATTTTTATTTAAATTTAATTAAAAATATAATAAATATTAAATTTGGTTATAAATTTTAATTTAATTATTTAAATTAAAATTTTATTGATTAAAAATAAAAAATAAACATTTTTTTTAATAATAAAATTAAATTTATAATAATTAATATAAAATTATAATTTATCCCTAAATTTTTAAATAAATAAAATCAAAAATACAAAAACTATTTTATTAAACTTAATAAAATTTTTTTTAAAATTATTATTAATATATTTTTTAATAAAATCTAATTTTTTATTAAATATTTAGAATAATAATATATAATTAAGTATATTAAATTTATTAAATTTAATATAATAATTAAAATTATTATAAAAAAAAAGTTTATTTATTTTATTTTTTTTTAAATATATTTAAATAATTATAATAATTAAATAAAATTTTTTTATATAAAAATTTTTTATTATTTTATTTAATTTTTATATTTTATTATTAATATTTTTTGTTTATAATATTTGTTATAAAAATAATAAAGATTTAAATATTTTTTTATTTTAAAATTATTAAAAAAAAAGTAATATTAATTATATTAATATATAATAAAATTAAATTTGTAAAAACAAAAGCCGAATTATTATTAAATATAAAAATTTTAATAATTTTTTATTTTAAAATAATTTTTAATATAAAATATATTATATTATTAATTTTTAAAAGTATATTCTTTATTTTTATATTTTTTATTAAAAATATAGATCCCAATTAATTTTTCGAAAATTCGATTTTTGGTATATCAAAATACAAATAAAATTTTAATTTAAAAAATATAAACTTTGTTTTTATATAAATTACAATTTTGTATTATTATATTTATTTGCTTTTTATTAATATTTAATAAAATATATTTATAATATAAAATGTTATAATATTAATATAATTGTATATTTAAATTTAAACAAATATTTTTTTATAATTAATTATAATTTTAAAGATTTTGTTATTAAAAGTTTTTATTTCACATAATCGAAATAAAAATATAAATTTGATTTATTTCGTTTTGTAAATAAATATAATAATAATTTTATTAATAAAGTTTTTATTAAAATAATATATATTAAAAAAAATCGATATTAATATCTTTATCTTTTTAAATAATCTATTGATAGATTTTGTTATTTTGTTTGTAAATATAAATTCAATAAATATAGAATTACAATTAGTTAATATAAATCGGCAAGATTATAATTTTAAGAAATTTATAGAATCAAATTATAATTATATTATAACCCTTAATATATTTAAATTAAAAATTTTTTTTTTTTTTATAATACAATTTTATTTAATTTGAATATATTTTTTTTTGTAAAACAATTTTTAATAAAATAATTAATTTTTTTGTAAATAAAATAAACATTTTTTATTTGTAATTTTATTTATTTAAATATAAAAATCCTGATTTTTTTTTTTAAATTTTAAATAATAAGATTAAAAATATTTTTTTTTTTTTTAATTTTTTTTTTATATTTTGTTTTATATTTTTTAATTATATTTAGTTATTTAATATTTATAATTATTATATCGATTTTGTATTTTAAATTTTAAACTATTATATATTTATATAAAAAAACTATAATTTATTTTATATTTTTATTAATTTTATATCAAAAATTATTAATTATAATTTTTTCAATAAATTCAAATTTAATAAAAAATCGTTAAAATTTTTTTTAAAATCAAATAAATAATTATTTATTTTAAAATAATTTGTAATATTCGATTTAAATTATTTCAATTTTATTATTATCTTTATAAATTTATATAAAAACTTTAAACATTTTTTTTGTTAATATAAAAGAATTTGGATTATTAATTTAAAATCGAAATACAAAATAAATAATAACTTTGTTATTAATTTATAATAATATATATATTATATAATCAATTTATATATAAAAATTATTTATATCTAATTTTTAAATTATTTGTAATTATTAAAATTTGTATTAAAAAGTTTGTTATTTATTTTTATTAATTTCAAATTTAATTAAATTAAAAAAAATTTATATTGATTAATAAAAATAAAAATTAATTATAATTACAATAATTATTTTTTTTATATTTTTTTTAAATTATTGAATAATAATATTAAAGTTAATAGTTTTTTATTAATATATTTTTTGAATAATAATAAACTTATTAATCTTTATATTAAAATTAAAAATCTATATATTTTGATTAAAAATAATTGAGATTTTGTTTTTTATAATATTATTGAAATCGATAATAAAACTATTTATAATTTTAAATTTTTTTTTTAACTTAAAGATTAATATTTTTTAATTATTATAAAACAAAATAAGTTTATTATAAATTATTATTATATTATTATATTTTCGAAATATATTATTAATTTAAACAATTTTGGAGATTAATTTTTTTAAATTAAATTTTTTTAATTTTTCGATTTTTTTGAATTTTTTAAATTAGGGAGTAATATCAAATTTATTTTTTTTTAAAAAAAAATTGTATTGGATATAAATTTTATTATTGTTGATAATATTATTAAATAAAAGTATAATTATAATAAAATTAAAATTGTGTGTAATGGATGGTATAATATATTTGTTTATTAATAAATTATAATTATTTTGTATTAAAAAAAAAATTTTTAATAATTAAAAAAAGTATATTTAATTAATTATTATTTTATTAAAAAAATATATTATTTAAAAAAATAGTTTAATTTTAAAATGATTATAAATAAAAATAAATAAAAAAATTATTTTATTATTAATAAAACAAGTTTTTTATATTAATCCAAAAATAAATGCAAAGTTTATTATAATTTGTTTGAAAATAAATATGAGTAAATATTTGACTAATAATATATAAATATAATTAATATTTTAATAAATATTTTGTTATATAAAGTTTATTATAATTTATTTAAAAATAAATATAAATAAATATTTAATTAATAATTATATATTTTAATAAATATTTTATAATATAAAATTTATTATTGTTTGATAACCCGAATAATTTGTTTATATTGAAATTTTAATTTATAAAGTTATTATTGTTATAAATTATTACAAATTTATATTTTGTAAAAATTTTATTATAATATTTTAAAACCATTTTGTTTTTCGATATATTATAAAAATTTTATTATAATATCCTTAAATCATTTTATATAATTATAAAATCGATATTGTTATAATTTATTGCAAATTTGTATTTCTTTAATTAAAAAATTAAATATTTATAAACATTTAAATAATTATTAAAAAATATTTTTAAAAGTATAAATTTTAAAATATAAAATTGTTTTATAAACTTTTTATATTTTTTACAAAAATATAGAATAAAATAAATATAGTTTTTATATTATATATATTATATAAAATTATAAAAATAAAACTATAGATATACAATCTGATAAAAAAACTATACTAAAAAAAAAAAAATCCTTTTGAAAAGAACACTATCTAATATAGACGTTAATCATATAACCATGGTGGTCACATGATCAATCACGTGACTGTCATACTAGGCAGGGGCCTTGGCGTGACAATATTTTAAAAATTTTAGTTATACTTTCATTATACTAATATACTAAAATCAATATAAAATATTTAAATTTTTTATAAAATATACAAAATTAATATCAAATTATAAATTATAATTAAAATTTTTAATTAATATATTTTTTATTAAATTTAAATAAAAACCTAACAATCTATACCAATTATAAAACTTTTAAAAAATAATAATGTTAAAGCCTCTAAGCACGTACATTATAAACACATATACTTATATAAATTTATACGCTCGTAGTATACTTATATAAACATATATTCATACGATTTTATAATTTATATAATAATTTTAATCTAATATAGAACCTAAATATTAGTTTCAATTATAATATAAATTATATTAATCGAAAACTTTTAAAAAATTTTATCGATTAATATAAAATTTATATATTAAATATATTCCAATATAAAACTATATCAAACTAAATATAAAATATAAATTATACAAAGATTTTCAATTTGTATTTTAACCCTAAAAAGAATGTTTTAAATATAATTCGGAAAACCTTAATTAGGATCGATTCGGGTGCGAGATGGGTGCAAGACTTAAGCCACTCTTTCTCCAGCCACACCAAAACAAACTGCCATAGGTGATTCGTAATACAGTAAATGGCCAGCCAGATCAATACCATGCGCTGCGGGGTAGATTACTTATAAAGCTCACAAACAGCAATATCCGTCTAATCTACAGCTGGCATCTACATACAGTAAGTAGTACTCTTCCTCCACAGTTCATCCAATCAAATAAAGGGATAGCGCTTAAATACAGTCAGTATTCAATCGATTTCTTAATTCTTACCTCCCCTCACCTCCCCTTCCTCTCCTTCCTCTTCCTTTTTCTTTCTATCTTTCCTTTCTTATACTGTACCTACAGACTACAGTCCCCAACATAAAGAAATCATATCCTATCATGAAGTCAATGATTATCGCAAGGTATAAAATAATGAATGGAGTCTCCTCCCCTACCCACCATATGGGTGGGTCCAAGTGGACGACATGGAGTACAATACCTGTCTGTGGGGACGGTGGACATCGGCCTCCATCCCACAAGTATGGAGATTTTTGCCGTCGAAATTCCATATAATCGTGAATGTAGACTTGTAGTCGATCTATGATTTGAAAATGGTCTGTTATACCATACTATTAAATTTGAATGGCAGGCAATATTGTAACATATCGTCACACGAGCGAAGTTGTTGAAGAAAGAATATGTAAAGGGATGAATGAATGAATGAATGGGAGGGAGATCATTTACAATAATGATCAGATTAGGTATTATGACTCGCAAAGTTTGCCGAGAATTAATACAGTACAGTACTGCAATGCTTTCCTTGATTGACTTAAGGTAGGTAGGGGTAGGGGAGGGACTGACTCCGCAATGCTGTTCAAGTTTCTCTCTTTTTCCTATTTGTTATTGAGATACTGTATTAATATTTCTTCAAGGAGAAAAGTACTATACCCATATAAAGACCTACCAAGTACCTATTTCACCTAGACAATAGATTTATGTTTTTGAGGGGGCATCGTTGAGGGGGCATCGTTGTAAGACCTTCCTCTCCCTTTCGACTATTCCCAGTGAGGTCATGGCCACACTACAAAAGTAAGAGCCTGTTTGGCGTCCTGCGAATTTATAAATTAACTAGGTATGTATTTGCTGGCCTGATTATACAGAAACAAGCAGGCATACAAATTCGTAAGATGACTTATAAATCACACCAAAAAATGCTTGAAATAGAGTTCGTGTTTAGTATCCAACTTGTTTATATTTGCTATAGAATTTCAAAAAAGATATGTATTCGCTTATTAAAAAAAAAAATAAAGGGTGTTTACAGATTTCAAGTTTGAATCATTAATTAAATTTCAAATCTTCAATATCTTTCGATAAGAATTATATCATTTAAAGTCTAAATATTGTTATTATCTAGGTACTAAATTATAAAAAATGAATATCATTTTATACCGAGATATTGTTAAGTGAAGTTAAAAATAATTTGATGTGATACATTTAGCTTCAAAATGAAAAAAAAATCGATTTCCTTACGAATAAAACAACCTTTTTACCTATCCAAATAATCGAATTTGATTTTACCTAGGTAGTGAAAGTGATTTGTCTGCCTGATCATAAAGTCAATGCCTCATTAGACCCATAATTCAAATTCAAATTCAACCCATGAGGTGGAGGCCAAAGATTTGAAATGTGGATACCCAACCGACGCTATTTTGATCCACAAACCAAACCAGCTCAGACAGAGAGAGCCCGCGAGCTGGACTCCCAACGGGCTATTACAATCCTATCTATCTCATCTCATTCCTTCATCGTACCGTACCCCGAAAATCCAAATAAAAACCCCCTCAGAAAAAAGGAAGAGAAAAGCAAAAAGAAATCGCCTCGGGAGGGGCTCGAACCCTCAACCTTGGGCTTAAAAGGCCCACGCGCTAACCAATTGTGCCACCGAGGCTGATCATATCATGTGATATGCTGTTTGAGTTGGAAGCGTGGGGCTTAAGAGGGTTTATGTAGGGGAGTTTGTAGCCGTGCGGTTTGGTGGATATAAACATTGTTTTATTATTTTATTATTCTACCATTTTATTATTTTATTATTTTATCATTCTACTATTTTATTATTTTATCATTCTACTATTTTATTATTTTATCATTCTACTATTTTATTATTTTATCATTCTACCATTCTACCATTTTACCATTTTACCATTCCACCATTCCACCATTCCACCATTCCACCATTCCACCATTCCACCATTCCACCATTCCACCATTCCACCATTCCACCATTCCACCATTCCACCATTCCATCATTCTATCTATCGCAATACTAGGTAGTGAATCTTACACGCAGCCTTAGGCATAGTAGATTCACTAGAGCGCCCGGCCGCGTACAGGCTATCCGCGCACGTAGTATGAAAGAGTGTGACGAGGAACTGAAGGCATTGATATCGGAGTTCGTATTTAGAAAACTATGAAGAGAAAAGCTTCCTTTCCTTCCTAAATACTAGCTAATTGGTAGTGTCTGGTCATTACCCCCTGACACGTAGCAGACATGTAAGCCCTGCACATATCGATCTTCAATCGATATACAACTTCATACTATATACATAATGTTGATCAATATACTATACCAAGAAGGTGATTCCAACACTATCCTTCTACCCTTCTATTCTATTCTATTCTTCCTGCCCTTCCTACCCTTCCTACCCCCGCCCTCCGTTTCTATTAGCTTTTCCTCACCGAATCAGTCATTCTAGTAGAAGAATAGGGTAGAAGATAAAGATAAACTCACGCTTCCAAAATACTAAAAACATATGGGCGTAAACTAAACAAACATAAATTCAAGTGAAAGTTTTAAACCAAACCGATTCGGATTGGAAAACCTAGGCAAAATGGCAGAATGTTTGTATGGTATATGGGTGATAAATGTAGGTCTAGTATATAAAACTAAACATAGTTAAAAAGCTTATGATATAACTTAAAGGGTATATTGTGTTCCAAAAAGGTAACGATATCAATCTACAACTATTACTAAAGGTCTAATATATACAGGTTGGAAAGCGTAATGTAACCCTCAGCATACAAAATTTTCCGCAAATTATATAAATTAGTAGTTTGAATACTATATCTATCTACTAGGTAGTTAACTCTTTTAATCATTAAAAATACCACTAACAGTTTAAGACTTATGCAACTTTAACCGAAGGAAAAGAAAGAGAGCCTTGAAAAAAGAAAAGGGGGCCAGTCTATACCAAACCCCTCATACCTACCCCACCATGAAGCTCGGCCCATCCATATACACAAAGGATGTAATAAAATAACCTCGCAGTCAATATAAAGAATCTTCATATCCTCCGCCATTAAAAAAAAAACGAATCCTCCCGAGGTTCTTACCACAACCTCTCCAAACCCAAAACAAAAACATCCAAAAGACCAAAAAAATAATATGAACAGAGGGGGATTCGAACCCCCGAGTCTTGCAACACCAGCATGAATGAAATTCACGAATATCAGTTTTGAACCTGAAGCTGGCACCTTAACCACTCGGTCATCTGTCCGGATGTTTACGTAAAGTATTGATTTGGTGGGGGCTTTTTAGGGTATATATTGTTATCAACATGATAAGGTTTTTCGCAATTAGGAATGTGTGCGAAAATGATCTGGTGTATAAGATGTTTTAGAAAAAGGAGAGATATATCTATTAATTCTGTTCATGTTATAGATTATAGATATAGAAGTATAATACGAGAGAAAATTGATGGTTTGGATTTAATCTAATCTAATCTGATCTAATGCGCATATGCTAAGTACTACTATCGATAACCTTAATCGAATACAAGATAGAAATTCATACCTACCTATATCAACCCACCATAGTTTTGATATCACAACACATCAAATCACATCTATATATATAATTCTCCTACTCCATACCTACCTACTACCTATTTACTGACAGCATCTCGAAAACCATCTTGATGGTATTACAATCCTCATTATATTATTGATACGTAAACCAAACCAACAGTAAGCCAATAGATACATGTCAATTTTTCATCAATTCTCGATATTATATACGCCATACCAGCCGGCTATGATGCGAGGAAAACTATTCTCTCTCTTCTCTTTCGATCAATTGCTTTTTGTCAATATTTGTTTTCTGGATATTTTGTTTGATTGTTTATTTCTGGGTTGGTTTATATGACAAGGGTATAATGGCTTGGAAAGGTATTCAATTTAACTAATAATTTTTTAGGGTTCCTAAGGATTCTGAATTTTCAATCTATCTTTTTGAAAAGGAAAATATTCAAGTTTATATACAAATTTATATAATCTAATAAACAAAATACTTTTATCCATAATATATTAATTAAAATAATATTTTATATAATAATTTCATTTTTTATATTCATTATATTTCTATATTATATTTTTGTATCGTATTTCCTGTAATTATATAATATATCTATATAATACAATCTTTTTCTTTCTTAAAACTTGTTTCGAATTACTATAAAAATTTTTTGAACTTTTTTATTCATAGATTTAAAAAATTAAATTTAATAAAATACTAATATCAATTCTTTAATATTATTGCTATAAAAATGTTTATAAAATTTCTATATTTAATATTTTTTAATAGATTATTTTTTCCATTTAACTAAATACTTTATATTATCTTTAATATTGATAAAATCTATAATTTCTTTAATTATATAATTAGGCTTTATTAGGGTTATTTCCTATAAAATCTAATCAAAATTAGGTAATTCCTAATTATTAATATAATAAAATTTAATAAATAAAATATAAAAAAAGTTATAAATATATTATCTTTTAGGTAATATAAATATAATAATAATAATAAAAATTATTTTTTGGATTTTAAAAAATCCTTACATTTTTTTATTTAACTTTTTAATAAACTATTTGATTTTAATATTTTTAATATTTAATATTATTAATTATTCTTTTTTATATTTCGAGACAAATTGTCTTTTCTTATTCGCCTATTCCTTTATACAATATCTACTTTTTTTTAATTATTATTTAATATTCTTATATATTTATATTATTCAATAAATATAAAGTTTGTTTTTTAAATTATATATCTATATAATTGAAAAATTATATATAAAAAGATTATAATTATAATTTATATAGAAAAAAGATATTTTTATTATAAAAAATATTAAATTATTATAAATAAATTTAATTATAATTAAAAGATTTTTTTAATTTGATATTTTGTAATTAACAAAGACTTAAAAATATATTTTAAAAATTTAGTTAAAACGTTTTATTTATTTATTAATTTAAAAATAAAAAAAAATATTTATTTTTAATTTAATTTTTATAAACTTAAAAAAGTTTTTTTAAATAATTAAAATAAATTATAAATTATAATTTAACATAATATTTATTGAAATATTATATAAATATTAATATATTCTAATAAAGATTTTAATAAAATTTTTTGTTTTTTTATTCTTAATTTTTAATAAAATAAAATATATTATTTTAATAAAAAAATTTATTATAACCCATATTAAATTATAATTATTTAATAAAAATAAATTTATAATAAAGTTTATTATAATTATATATTATAATTTATAATATAATTTAATAAATTATAATTTTTTGTATATATCATACTTTAAAATTTTGTTTTTTTAATATTTAAAATAATTTAAAATATATTCTTAAACAAAATTTTTTAATTTTAATTATTAAAAATTATATATAATAAATTCTATAATCTTATTTGTTTTTATATATTTAGTAATTAAAATATTATATTTTAATTTAAAGATATTTTTATAAAGATTATTAGGGACTTATAAATGGTTTTTGTAATATAAAAATTTATTTTATAATTCAATATTTTTTCTTAAAAAATTAATTTAGATTTAATACTCCAAATCGTTTTATATAGTTTTTTTAATTTTTTTTATAAATTTAAATAATCATTTTAATATAGATATATTACAAATTTTTATAAATATTATAAATATTATAAATCCTAATAATTTAATAAAATATTTTAAACTTAAAACTATTATAATCAATTAATTTTTATCTTTCTTTTTCTTAAATCTATATTAAAATAGCTAAAATAATATATTTGTTTTTTTATTAAATTTATTAAATTTATAATAAATCGTAAATCAATATATTAAAAACAATTCAGTTCATCAAATTTATCTCCTATTAAAAATTTTTATAATAATAAAGTATAATAAATTCTAATAATCAAAATATATATTAATATAATATTCTGCTTTTTCTAAATATTAATATTATTTAATAAAACAATTAATAATAATTAAAAATTTTTTATCATAAATTTTATAATTTATCTCAATTAATTAAAACTTTCGAAAATGAAAAGTAATAAAATATAATATACCATTTAATTCTTTTTAAAAAAATACTCCTACAATTGTATAATCCGAAATATTTGACTTATAATTATTAATTTTTTAAAATCAAAATATATAAAAATAAAAACTAAAATAAAAATTTATTTAAAATATTTAAAAATTTTATTTATATCCTCAATCCATTTTTATATTTTTTTATTTACACTATTAAAATTTATAAAAAACTTAATAATTATAAAGAATCTAAAAACAAATTGTTTATAAAAATTAATAAAACCAATAAATTATTAATATTTTTTCAAAATTCAAAAAAATTTTATTCAAAAAAATATTTAATTTTGTTAAAAAATATTCTAATATTATCAAAATCGATTTCAAATTTTAAAAATTTAATATATTTTATTTATTATTTATATTTTTTAAAAATTATTACAAAATTGTAAACCAAAAAGCGAAATAATATTTTTCTAATTATTTTATTATATTTTTTAATAATTTTTATATAAATAAAAAAATTATTAAAATATATAAAAACATTAAAATTTAATAAATTTTTAAAAATTTTGTTTATTATTTTTTAAAAAATAATTAAAATATTAATAAATTTTATAAATATAATATAATATTCGAAAAAACTATATTTATATTTAAAAATTGTTTTTTATTTATTTTTTTCTTTAATTTATACCAAAAAAAATTTAGATTTTAAATTAATTTTAATAAATTATTTTATTATTCCTAATTTTATTTATAATTTATTAATAAAAAAAATAAAATAATAAATTAAAATAATAATTTTATTAAAAACTTAATAATTAATTATTAGTTTCAAAAAATTTATAAAATCTAATTTGTTTATAAATATAAAGATAATATTATATTTGAAATTTAAAAATTTAATTTGTTTTGATTTTATTATTTCGTTTAATTATAATTTAAATATTATTATTTTTTTAATAATTATAATATAAAAAAAGCTTTATAATAATATAATATTTTTTTATAAATTAATTATATAATTTTAAAATTAATAATTTAAAAGATAATTTGCAATTTTCTTATTTATTATAAAAAAAAAGTCTTAAAATTTTGTAAATATAAAATTTATAAAATTTGATTTCAAAATAATATAATTAATATTAATAATATATATATAATTTTTTTAATAATATTTTAAATTAAAATATATTTATTTAGTTTAATTAAAAAAGTTAGTAAAAAAATATTTTTTTAATTATTATTATAAAAAAATAATATTATAATTATTATTTAATTTTAAAAATTTAAATATTATTTTAAAAAAATATTTATTATATTATAATTTTAATTTATAAATATATTATTTTTTATTATTGAAAATTATTATTAAATTAAAAATTATTATAATTTATAATATTTTTTTAATTATTAAAAAAATATTTTATTTTAATATTTTAATTAAGAATAATATAAATATAATATTTTTTGAGTTAAATAATATTTAAAAAGTTTTTTTATTTTAATAATTATAAAAAATTATTGAAATTATAAATTAAAGTTTTATATAAAATTCGAATTTGATTTTTTTCGAATTAAATTTTTCCTATATAATCTATCACTTAAATATAAATATAAAAAATTTATTTTTTAAAAATTTAATTTTATATAATAATATATAAGATTTATTTAAAAATCCTAATCGAAATTTTCGAATTTTATAAATTAATATATAATTATAAATATAATATTGATATTAATAATATCAACCTTAAATCTTTTAATAAATTTTTAAATAAATTTTTTATCCATTTTTTTTCTTTTTATAATTAATATTTTTATTAATATTAATAAAAATTTTTTTTTATTATTATTTTTTTTTATAAAATATTTTAAAATATAATAATTATTATATTTATATTTTTAACAAAATATTTTATTCTTTTTTTATTAATTAATATTAAATTAATTAATTTTTTAAAATATTTTTTTAAAAAAAAATTATTTTTTATTTTTTGTAATAATTTTATCCTATTTATTCTTTTTTAAAAATTAATTTTAATTTCAATTTTAATTAAAACAAATATTAATATAACCTTAATTTTATTAATTTAATTTCGAATATTTTATTATCAAAATAAATTTGTTTTTTTTTAATAATAATAACTCTAAATTTATAAATATATTTTTATAAATTTGTTTTACCTTTTAAATTATAAAAATAAAATCTTTATTTATAATAAATATTTTTTTTAAATAAAAATAAATTAATTATAAAATATTAAAAAAAATAATATAAATAATATAATATTAAAATATAATTTTTAATTATTATATAATTTTATTAAAATTTAAAAGTTTTGTTAAATATTAAACAATATCTCCTTTATATCAAAATTTTTTTATTTTATTAATATTATAATAAATCTTTATATTATTTTTAAAATAATTTTTAAAAATTAAAATATATTTATTTTATTAATTTATAAAATCTATATATTTAATTTAATTAATTTTTTATTAATATTAAAATTAAATTTTATTTATAAATAAAAAATTAATTCAATTAATTTTATAATAATTATATAAAAAACTTTTTTTATAAATTTTTAAATATAATTTAATTTTTATTTATTATAATTTAAATTTAAATAAATTCTTTTTATTATAAATAAATAATTTATTTAAATAAATAAAATTAATAATTAAAACAATTAAATTTAATTGAATAAATTATTCTAAAATTTTAAAAAAGCGATTTTTATTATTTTTAAATTAATAAAAAAAAATTTTATTAGAAAAATTGAAAAAAAAATTTTAAAATAATTTTTAAAATAATTTTTGAAATATATTATTATTATTATTATTATTATTATTAAAATCGAATTTTAATTAATTAATATAATATAACAAAATTCTTTTTTTTACTTTATTATTATATCTATTATTATTATCTATAATAAATCCAGTTTGAATAATATTAAATTATATTTAGACTATTTCGATAATTTAATGGGTTTGATTATAAAAAAAAATATTATTAAACAAAAATTAATAAATATAAAATTTAAAATTAAAATAAATAAAAAGATTTTAATAATTATATTTAATATTTTCAATATTAAGAAATTTTAAATTTTAAAATACCTTAATATTTATTTTTAGTTTTTTAAATAATTAAATAATTGTTTTTTTATTAAAAAAACAAAAAATAAATTTAATATTTATTAAATAATTTATTAATTATTCTTTTTATAATTTAATTAAAATATTTTAAATATAAATTTTAAAATTATTAATTTAATATTATATTTTTTTATTAATATAAATAAAATCCAAATATTTTTATATAAAAAAAATTTTGATTTAGGTTTTTTTATTTTTGATTTAATTAATAATATTTTATTAAAACTTTTTTTGTTTTTCAAGTTTTTTAATTAAATTTATTAAAATTTGATAATAATAATTTATTATTTTTTAAAATTTAAGGATAATAATTTAACAAATTTGATTTTTTTTTACAAATTATATAATAATACTTTATATTTTTTTAAAAAAAATATAAATAAAATTTTTAATATATTATTAAAATTAATATATTTAATTTTTAATAATTTCCATATTAATATAATATATAAATATTATGATTTTATAATTATATTTAATTATATCATATTATATTCTAAATTTAACAAAATTATTTTATTATACAATTCCTATATTAATTATAAATATATTAATCATAATAAAAATATTTTATAT
>JANPYM010000003.1:135352-161953 GCA_025890175.1 Ciborinia camelliae
TCCTATATTAATTATAAATATATTAATCATAATAAAAATATTTTATATATATTTATATATATAAATTATTTAATTTAAAAGATTATTAATAATAATATTAATAATAAATATATTTAATATATTATTTATAATAATTTCAAAAAATAAAAAATTAAAAAAAATCAATTATTATTTATTATTTATAATTATAAAATTTGAATTGATAATATATAATTTTATTATTTAAAATAATTTAAAAACAAAAATATTTACTTTAATAAATTGTTTTTTATTATTATTATTTTTTTTTATTATTTTTTTTTTTTTTATTATTTTTAATATTTTTAAAAAAATTATTATTAAATTTTATTTTTGGAATTTAATATTATTTAATAATCTTTAATTTTTAAAATTAAATAATTTAAATAGTTTAAAATTATTATAATTATTATTAAATAATATCTTTTTTAAATTAAAAAAAATATTATAAATAATTAAATAGTTTAATTTAAAAAAAAATTATTTTTGATAATATTTTAAATTATTTAATTTTTTTTTAAAAAATAAAAATTTTTATAATAAATAATTTTTTAATAAATATTTTTGATTATTATAAAAAAATAAATTAATTTAATATAAAATAATAATAAATAAAATTTATAAAAATTTATACTTTTTAAATTATAATTATATATAATAATATATTTATATTATATAATATTATAATATTATAATTTAATATATATAATTAATATATTGAAAAACTTTTTAAAAAAATAAAAAATTATAATATAATAAAAATATAATAATTTAAAAAAATATTTAATTTAATTAATAATTTTTTAAAATTTTTAAAAATTTTAAATTTTTAATCTATTTTTTTAAAAAAAAAAATATTTAAGCTTATATACAAATTTATATAATTTAATAAATAAAATGTTTTTGTTTATAATATACCGATTAAAATGATGTCTTACATGGCAATCCCATTCTTCGTATCCATTATATTCCTGTGCCACATCTTCATGCCGTATTTCCCGTGGTCATGTGATGCACCCACGTGACAGTTTATTGAATGGATTGAATGGATTGAATGGAAATTCTAGCTTTGAAATTCATACATACATACATACATACATCAATATATACCTACATCCCATTATTTTCACGGAAAGTATACTGAGAAAAAACAATTTGCATTTGAAGGAATATGATTATATACCTAGTTATCGGAGGTTCTTTTCTTCCCTCCCACCAAGCATAGCACAGCACATCACTCCTCTACAACCACCACACACCAAGTCCAAGACCCTAAATAAACCGAAAGATAAATTCCACATTCCATTCCATTCAATTTCTTTCCATTCATTCATTCCTATTTACCACAAAAAGAAAGTAGTTCTTCCGCGGGAAAATATATCATCTAACGATATGATATGATATGATATGATATGGACGAGTATAACAAACAGTATTGATTGTGCGTTCATTGAATAGGATTGGAAGTTCAGGATGAGGGAGAGAGTTTTTAGGAGTTCCGCTTGCGGAGAAAGAAAGATGGTTGGTTTTGGGGATTCATTTGGATTTGCGTCTGGGGATAAGGAGGAGAGAATTCTTTTGAGGCAGAGTGTCTTTGAGGCGAGAGTGAAGAAGGAGGAGGAGGAGGAGGAGGTTATTGTTTGTTTTGTTTTATTCGGCGGCGTTGGGCGAGCTGCGGGTTTTGATGTTAAGGTGTGTATGTGTATATGTGTTTTATTATGAGTTATGGGTTATGGGTTATGTAACTTACTTTATGTGTGTTAATCTTTATATTCCAAGGTTATCATAACATGAGAAATCTTGAATGTTGATACCTATTGATACTGATATTGGTGATATACAACTAGTGGAATTGGACCTTGTCAATATCTCCAAGAACATGATATTAAAGTAGGCCCGTACCTAATAAAAGATCTACCAGGTGTTGGATCAAATTTGGTACATCCCATCTCATCCCACTTCACCCCATCCCAAATTCAAAATTCAAAATAATAAGAATTCCACGACAAAACCAATCACCAAGATACCTACATACACACAGATGAATCCCCCAGTATCCCTATAACATGCGAAGTACCACGCAAGAATCCACCACTTAAGTCTCCCTCTCCATCTCCCCATTCAAAGTTCCCTCGAAATCCCCAAATACATCCTCTTCGGAACCAGTATCATGAGCTTCCCAGTCCAGAGCGTAAGTAAGTTTTGTACGCATCAAATATCTCAACGCAGATACTACAGATCTCTTGATTCAAAAACTGTCCAAAAAATACATCCTTATCACTTTATCAACACCCCATCATCCACCAGCTAAATCCCTACCCAAGTCCACAAACCCATATGATTTCATCTCCAGTATTAAAATCATGTCCATGCCCATGAGCGCCATTTCCGATCTCTCAGAACATCCATCCATCCACTTTGTTTCCCCAAGATGGTTATATTTTTTTTTTTTTAAAGTTATTCCATTAGCTACAATCTATATGTACCTATAATATAACCCTTCATCTCTATCTCGGGATAGATAATATACAACTTACCTTACCTCATCCATCAAATCCATCCACACTCCCATCCCTCAGTATATCATCCTCCTTCTCCTCCAAGTATTATATATATATATGATAGCACGAAAAATTTCCCTCGCCGCGCCCACATGAAAGAATACCCCCGGAAAAAATTCATTTCCTCTTCTTCAAACGTTATTTTCCTATCTAGAGTCTAGGGAAAAATAAGTGCGTGGGGTTTATGGATGAATGGGATGGGTGGGGGATGGGTTGGATAGATTTATTAGGAAGAGGGGAGAGGGTCAGGTATACTTGTTTGTTATTGTTCTAGGACATGTCGAATAGGAGATGAAAGGGATGAAATGGCATCGGGGTTGTGGATCAGGGATTGTGTGTGGATGTATAAAGTGAGGGGGTGAGGATTGATGTGAGTCTTTTTTGGGGATTGTTGGGTGTTGGAATCACCATGGGTGGTGAAGACGGATATACTATAGTATATAGTGTATTCGGCTCGAATTCTAAAAACTATGCTACAGATGGACTATATAAACCCGCTAGCGCATTGTTTAGCGCCGTAGGCACTTGATTTATCCAACATTGGGTAATATATGATGGCTTCTATGGTTATGGTTGTGGAGAGATGTGCGGATTTTGTTAGGGATTGGGATGGGGAGAATTAGGGGGAGATCTAATAAGTGAGGGGTGGAGATTTCATATATATCATGCGATCTTGAGTTTATTTGGACAGATTCGAAGGAAATGTATTTTTTATAATGATAAGAGGCAAAGTTTTCTACTGTAATATGAGATCATGTCCAATATCAAACCACGAATATACATCTCCTCCTCTCATTAATATCATTTCCATCAATCTTTCTATGAGGGCTATAAGGTTCGATCTTGGTGGTAGCTTTATGTTATTATACTTCTCATCTCAGACTCATCAACAATCATCGCTGACCTCATGGTTTACTAAAATCGAATCATTCCATTCCTTTTTAAGAATCCCTCGAGTAAAAGTAGGTATGTATGTATAGGTGGTATGTATACTCAAATTCACATTACCATCCTATCCAATCCAATCTAATCTTCGCAACGTATATACTATCCAATTCATTTATTCATTCATCCCATCTATCCATCCATCCCATCCCATCCCATAACCCCATCCTCCAAACAACAACGAACAAAGGACGCCCACAAAAGAAAATTGCACCCCACGGTTGTTCAACTCAAAGCCTCGATAGCTGCAGCATCTTCAAAGTCTCAAAACTAGCTACGATGCTTTGTGAGATGCATATCGTGAACTGCTGGATCTCGGATATCTCTTTACTGATATTTTACCATGCAAGCTCAAAGAAGAAAGATGGAGAAAGAAAGAAGTATGCATCTAGACCACACGTCTCGCTCATCTCCCATTAATCCAGATATCCCAGGAATCCAATCTTTCTAGTACGGTATCTACCATCTACCGCCTACCCAAAAGATGATCATGATTCATGTGAATTTCAGGTTCAGATATTCTGCAACATCATCTCTACCACTCACTAGGTACTCACCACTCACTATCATTTGAAATGCAATGATATACGACGATAGATTAGCTTGAATTGGATTGCTTTATACTTCATACTTAATACCGATGTGATAGCGTTATAACTGTTAAGTTCTAGCCCTTTTATTTTTCTATCCATGTCCCTATTCCGACTCCCGAGCTTCTTAGATGCATATAGTTTATAGTTTATAGTTTATATACCTACATACCGGAAAAGATAAATAAAGTAAAGTAAAGTAAAATAAAATAAGGTTACATCAACATCAACATCGACATCAAGCTAACCTAACTACACCGAGTTTACACTGCCTACCATACCTTGCACCCTACCTAATTCCCTCCTGTCCTATCACCACATTCACACACACAATACACACATCCATCCATTCATGCATGTACATGCACACAACAATGTATCCAATCCCTCTCAAATCTCAAGTTCAATGTCATAACGTATACCACCCCCCTTCCAAGTTCCCTCTCTCTATATACATGTACATCGGAATGAGAATCAAAAAATCGGAGAATAAATCAACCCAACCAACCTTCTTATCTACTTCACCATCCCACCACTTATCCCGGTACGTACGTACATACATACCACGTTTCTCACGGATATCTCTTCCAAGGTGCCTACCGTGCCTATCTACCGGGCCTATACATATATATAAATCTGCCACTCTCACACTTTATTATTGATACTATGAAATATAAATAGAAATAGAAATACAATCGCAAGGACAATGTCTAGATGAAGATAGGTGAAGATAGAAAGAGTAAGCCAAACCGCAAAAGAAAAGAGAGAAGAAAAAAGTTACCATACCTCTCACCTCCATCCAAATCCCCATGCCCACTAAGCCACCACTACATTCCCCTCCCCTCACCTCCCCTCCCCAACCCAGCTGAAGATCACGCACTCATGAATCACACAAACCAACCATACAAGATCCAATCCAAACCAATCCAAAACTCGGGTCCACGGGTCCACGGGTCCCGGGTCCTCAGATCCGGGTCCGCCAAGGTAATCTTACCGTAACCTAACCCAAACAACCCGCATGAAATAATTTTCCGAGCCGAGCCGAGCCGAGCTCGCAACCCACCCACCAACCAATCAAGCACAAAAATTCCCATTCCAATTCCAATTCCTCGGAAAAGAAAGAAAGAAAGAAAGAAATTTATATAAAAAGGGTGTACTCAGATCTTTCCTTCTTTTGAAGAGATTTGCGCCCAATCTCATGTTCGTGGGGGAGAATTTGTGTGTAGGTACCTAGGTACCTGTGTGTAAGCATGGGGGAGAGGATGGGGCCGATGTCGATGTCGATGATAGATGTCGATGGTAGGTAGGTACCTAGGTAGATAAGTAGGTATGGATCGATCGATCGATCGATCGAAACACAAACAAATACAAAAGAAAAAGGAAATAGTCTGTGTGGTAGCCTGGTAGGAGAATTAATTTCTCCTTTGGGGGGTTGCTAGCCGACCGGCTACTCGATCAAGTACGTTGGGATTTGTTGATATGAAATATGAGATATGACATATGAAGATGAAGAAGAAGATCAATAAGAAGAAGATGCTGGGGAATTGGGTAACTAAAACCGCATACACATGTATATACGTTAGGTACATACACACATATCCAAACATTCCATCAAAACCCCTCCCTTCATCCCCCATCCCCATCCCATCAATCAAGGACGTAGGACATCTCAGACTCTAGATATCTCAGCCGCACGCCGTCGCCTCGCACTCTCTCTCCGCCTCCCCTCGCTCCCTCCCCTGCCCACCTCATTTATCTCTAAGAGTAGAGTAGAGTAGAATAATCTAATCTAATCTAATCTAATCTGATTTGATTTGATTTGATCTAATCACGATTCAATCATTTGAACAACGCGACACGATATGCCAAGATGCAATGCGATGCGATGCGATGTGATAAATCACGCCTCTTCCAATGCTCCCATCCATCCATTGTAGATCCACATATATCTTTCCTCTCCCTACCTATATTTCTCTCGGTCCTTTCGCTTCCCTTCCATTCTTAGCCTCACCACCTCACCTCAACCTATCTACTCTCCCAACCAACCTGTAGTCAGGTCAGCACTACTAAATGCGGGGGAACGACCCCCACTCACTCACCTCACCTCACCTCACTACCCACCAAAATACCTTACATCCAAGCCAAGCCAAATTAAGTTAAGGGATTGATAGCATACCATACCATCCCAAACCAAACCGTCAAATTTCAACTATTTAAATACCCTTAACCATCATAATCCACCTTACCAACTTACCTTACCCACCCTTCAACCTTGCAACCTCGCAACCCCTCAACCACTTATCCATCCACCCAAACCAAACCAAACCAAACCAAACCAAACCAAACCAAACCCCAATCCCCAATCCCCAATCCCCATTCCTCAATCCCTCACCCCTCCTCCCAAAAAACAAAAAAAACAAAAAACAAAAACCCCATGTATGTATATCACAACATTGGACCAAACCTACCAAGCCCACCAAACAAAACCTACCAAACCTACCAAACCAACCAAGCCGGACCCGAGTGAACCCCTCCCCTCCCCTCCCCTCTCCTCGTGAGACATAAGTACCTAGATATGTACATACATAGTGGGGTTTGATACCAACTACTTACTACACTCCAGCTTGATACCAACCACTACATTACATTCAAGAGCGACTAGACCAGACCAGACAAGACTAGACTAGACTGACTAGACTAGACCAGGCTAGACAGCAGCGACGGGACCACTTAGTAAAACGGGTACATGTACTACACTATAATCTCCATGTATCATGCATTATGCATGATGGCATCCAGCTTATCTATCATCGGCCATGCCATGCAAACCTTTTTTTACCTTTTTTGAAGGACCTTTTTTAAGGACCTTTTTTGAAGGATTTTAGTACTCTGCCTTGAGAGACGGGAGGTTATCTATCTACCTAGTTACCTATCAATCTACCTAGGTAGTTATCTACCTACCTACCCATCCCCCCATCCAACCATCCAACCATCCAGCCTCCCTCCCCCCTCTCCCTTCTCTCCTCCCTCTCCTCCCCCAAAGAAAAAAAGTCAAAAAAGCTATCTCACAATCGGCAACACATCTCACATCTCACATCTCCATCTCACATCTCCATCTCACATCTCCATCTCACATCTCCATCTCACATCTTCATCTCACATCTCCATCTTACATTTCCATCTCATATCTCCATCTCACATCTCCATCTCCATCTCCATCCCCATCCCCATCCCCATCCCCATCCCCATCCCCATCTCCATCTCCATCTTCCTCAATTTCCATAAAATAACTCCAAGTAACTCGAGTCCCTCCCTACCCAGTCCCTACCTACCCAATACCTACCTACCCAATAAATAATCCAGATATATATATAGAAAAATCTCCTCAGATCTCTCAGATCTCTCAGATCCCTCAGATCCCTAAAATCTCCCTGAAATCTCTAAAATCTCCTTAAAATCGCGACGCCATACAAGCAAGCAAGCAATCAATCCACGAATAAAGAACGAAGAAAGAACAAAAAATCAAGTGTAGTTTAGTTACCTACCTACCTAGATACCCATCTAGATACCTACCTAGGTACCTACCTACCTACCTAGTGAGGAATGCAAGTCTTCTAATGATAGTGATAGTGATAGTGATAGTGATAGAGATAGTGATAGAGATAACCAGCAAGCAAACCAAATTCATTTTGCCCCTCCCTTTCCTCCTCCTTCTCCCTCTCCCCTCCCCCTCCCCCTCCTCCTCCTCCTCCTCCTCCTCCCTCCCGGTAACAAATAGCGAATACAAGATACAAGATGCACGATGCGAAATTTCCTCAATGAAATGCAATGCCTAGCCCCGGGAGCTGAGGATAGGATAGGATAGGTAGGTAGGTAGATAGGTAGGTATATTTTCAAAATATGTGATATATATATATGTATGTATGTGCAATAAATATAATATGTGATACAATACAATACAATCCAATCCAATCCAATACAATCCCCAGGAACGAATCCAAAACCCAAACAGAGCATTTTCACTCAAAACCACCCCAAAACCACCCCACCACCCAACCACCCAACCTAAGGAACGAAATCAGGAGGAGACATTTGATTCCAAGGCCAATGAATCTCGCGCATGACATCAAAAGAAGAAGAAGAGAAGCCCGCCCTCCCCGAATCCTCCCAAGCATTTCGTCTAGCCAATTTCCCCTCCCGACCCGCGGGCCAAATCTGTTTCGCCTTACCCCACAACCGAACACCGGATTGACCATCGACCCAGCGATCGATATCATATTTGAAGAAGAAGAAATGGTCGAGCGTGGGGAGACGCGGTTCGGGTTGCTGGACAAACATATTTTCCATTTCGTGGCCCTCGAGGTAGGATAATCGGCCATCGACCGAGAGAGGACCGAGCCATGCTTCACTTAATTCATGCAAGACTTCGCCTGGAGATCCAGAGGACATCTTGAGCATTCGTTGGGGGAAGCCATTGCCATTTGGAAGTGCGCAGCCGGTGTTGATATCCAATTCTTTCGTGACGTGAGATAGATAACCATCTTTCCCGCCAGCTTCTTCCAATGCTTTGATGTTTGATCGAACCAAGTTATGCCAATGATCATTTGATCCACCTCGGAGTCTCCAGTAGAGTAATCTTGCGAAACCACTATGACCATATCCATCATAATTCCCCCATGGATCTTCTCCAAGACTCATGTGTAACTTTATTCTCTTCAAGTTTGGCCATCGTGCTAGATCCTTCAATTGATATTCGAATGGAACAAGTGAAGGACTATCTTGGCAGAGTTCAGACTTCCTGCGGAAAGCTGAACGACCTAATATATCTATTTTGAGTTCGACCGAGGTAGCCATTGAGGATATCGAGCCTGGTAGTCTGCCTAATATGGGGTGATCGATATATGTTCGAGGTAGGATACCATCGAGGATAAGTGAGTTCTGTTCCCAAAAAACAACTTTAGCTTCATGGTAGATTTGACGACAGGTTCGGAGAAAAGAGAGGCGTATAGTTTCGCCATGGGATTTGGTTCGGATGGTATATGGGGGTTTTCCAGCTGCTGAGTATTCTTCTTGAGGGTAATCGGGGTCATTGATGACACTTTCGGATAGATATACACTCCTTGAGTGTGATGATAGAACGTAACCGTATATTTGGTCTCGAATCTCTCTTGGGAGAGTGTCTAGAAAGGTATGAGGCATTGGGATGTTGATTCACCAAGGTGAGAAAGGTATGAGTTGTTTAGAATGTAAGATAATATACAATAGTGTGATTTAAGGTATTAAATATATATCAAGGTATTTCTACGTCCTTCTATGTTGTGTAGCGGTGTAAATATGTATGTAGTAAAGTGTACAAAATGAAGTAGTATAAGGATTCAAAGTCTGGTGATACAGGTTACTTATATAGTAATGGTCCAAGTATCCATTAACTGCTATCCAAGAGTGTTGTTAGATCGACAGATGTGCGTGCATGACCTTTCTAGGATTCAAGGTGACATGGACATGTCAAGGTTATGTAGGTGCCAGGGGGAGGTTCACTCACATCATTCTCCGTCAGCTTACCAGCCTACCATACAAAGTTATCCGAATCGGAAGAGAGACTTTTCTGAATGTAAGGTCCACTAGGTTCATTGAGAAATGTGAGTAGGGTCCTCTCCTCTTCTGCAAAGACAACTGTTTTGGTAAAAGAATGCTTTAAAGAAGAGAAATGTTTGGTTAGGTTGGGGGTCTCGGCGATGTCCAACAATACTTCGGAGATGTAACAACAATCAAATTCTCGGGGGAGGGGGGCTCAGACTCGGATTCGTTAAGCTGAAAGAAATCAGAGAAAATTCCATGGTAATTTATTGGTATCTCAAGACTAAGAATAGATCATCAGTAAAAATTCTACCCCGATTCCAAGGCAAAAGGATGAATGGATGAATGACTTACAATCATAATGATTTGGACGTACGCCGATATGTCTTTCCATTTCCCATAAAACATATCGGCTTTTAATGAAGTAGCTTTTCTTTTCTAATTTCCCTCCATTTTTCCTGCAATTTCCCCAGACTTCCTCCACCGTTACATGATGATGATGTCTTTTGATGATTAGAAATCATTGATGTGGCACAGTATCGTCATCTGCACTCATTCAATCGCCTCCATCTCTACCACTGGGACTACGGGTTCGACTTCTTGCTCTCCCTTTGGCAGGTGCCCGACCTCCTCTAGGTTTTCCTCCCGGTGGCGGTCTAACAAATGCAAAGTCCACCTCGACAGTCTGTTCCAGCAACTTGGTATTATGCGCACCATCAATAGCCGCTCTTGCCTCATCCAATGTTGGATATTCGATCAACGCGTAACCCTATTCGCAGATACTGATTAGCTGTCTGAATTTGTCTTATAAATCCCACGGCTGAGAAGGCTGAGAATGGCAACTTGGTCGAAACGTTTCCATTGAAAACGTAACTCTATGTATGAGCTCACCTTGACGTATCCTGTTCTTCTATCAAGGTTCAAATGAAGATTCTTGATCTCTCCAAAGTCTGCGAATTTGTCATTCAAGTCCTCCTCGCTAGCTTCTTCATGTACATTTGTGACGATGATGATCCAACCTTCGATCGATCGTACAGCTGTCGCATTCGAGTGAGTTGTCATGGAGGCATTCTTGGGGTCATTTCGTTGCTCTTGTGGCGACGAAGGCGCATCGAGGTCCATTTCAGTATCGGCCATGGTGATAAGTACGAATGGAGGTGGGTATATGATGGATGAGAAGTATGTTGTCGAGAACTTGTGGTAAGTTGAGGAGGAGGTTCGTGATTTGGTTTGGTTTGGTTTGTTTTGTTCAGAAAATCAAGTTCGCGAGAGCCGACCTGTCAATGCTATCAGTATGCCTATCGCCCTATCGCCCTATCGCGTCTGATATTTTGTAACCTCACCAACTGTAAATATAAAATATACAGACAATAATAAGACAAAAATTTAATTTACAATCACAACCACCTGCACTCTCAATTGAACGTTACTTTCACCATGAACAGCATATCATCTATCTTCAATTTATTGCCTAAAAAGGTTTAACTTTTTCTTTTTAATATTAGGTACTCTATCTCTACACTGCTGTATTGAAGGAACTGTTAAGATGATTGATTTGCCATACTGATGTCCCTCGATGTTCTCTTGTATATACCTATTCATTCCCATTCATTGTGCTTGCTTGGTGCTTGCTATCACCTCGATTGCCCGTTATTTAGCCAACCTTGGAAGTCCACGGTTGAGCTGTGGATAAAATACCAGTGTTACATCGTGCTATGCCAGGCTTCATATCGACTTGGTCATCGCATCGATTGTCCTTTGCAACAATGGATGCCCAGGGTCTAAGCAACTGTTGTCCAAGTTTGACTATTCTTACGCGGCACATATATAATGGGATCTAGGTACGTTACTGTTTCTCTACCGCCATCGCATGAAGTCATCGTGAGAGACGATGAATATATTGGGTCTCACTTTGAACATCTTTTAACGAGCGACCAGCAACCAACACCCGTCACTGACCAGGACAGCAATCTAATTTCATGAAGCCAGGGACCCCATCTAGACCTTGAAGAGATACAACATTGCTCAGTCAGTCAGTCCAATGCCTCCTGCGTGCCGATACAAATCCAGTTCCCTCCACCTTAGTAGAAGCTTCCAAGGAGGAAATTGGAGAAGCTAAGCCACCATAACAAGACCAGTCGAAGCAATATTGTACCAAAACAGGACATGACTTACCAATGACGTGAAAAAAAATGAGACGACATCTTGAATATTTTAACAACGCCCGCGTCAAGATGGAAATACGAATATACGACGAATAGACTCAATATTTCGGCGTTTATGCTTTCCATACTGCGGCGTTAAGCATGCATTGCTTCCACCAACCAACCCACGCACCCATCAATCACTCCGCTGTAATCTGCGGGGCTGCGCATGTGCCATCCACAAGTTGACCATCTCCGTCAAAAGAAAGAGAAAAACAATACTTCTTTCAAATCATTCGAGCCATCGAACCAAAAAGAAAATGTCAAACAAAAATAATACAACACGACATGTGCAGGATTTGAACCTACGAGGCCGAAACCATAAGATAACCGAATTATTCATTCAAGTCTTACCCATTAACCACTCTGGCAACATGCCAAACCGAAGGATGTTTGCGGTGTATATGAAAGAGGGCGGGTAAAGTAACCTATATATCACAGCCATTATTGAACGGCGGTCCGTGAACGAGATCTTGCGGGCTCAATAATAAGAATGGTAAGTAAGGGGACGGACTTCTTCTACATACAGTTACAAGTTTATATTAATATCATGGCCACGTGATGGATTGGTGGATAAAAATATTTCATTCTTGGAGAATTATCGATTCTAAGTCTCGATTTATCAACACCACGATGGGAGGGTTCTGATTGTACCTTGGTAGGTGTGGAAGGGTTCATTCTCTTACCTACCTTAGATATTAAGTGTACGATCCTGAGGCTGTATAGGCCATATACCTACCTACCTACATAGGTAGTCGCACCTGCCATATTGATCCCTAACAACGATGCCCCGTGGCTGTTCAGAGCTGAGATTGTTGCGGCATAGTCCTGCAGCTTCGCAGAAGCATTGAAGGACTGAATGAATCTTAATGAATTCGAGAAGGCTATGGTGCTACAACATAGTGTCAGAAAGTTTCACATCAGGACCGATTGCTAACAGATATACAGAGAAGGGCCATTTTTTCCATGTACATTTCTGTCACAAATCATGATCTATCACTGATAATTCATTCTTTCTATGAAGTAACAAACACCAAATCTCGAAGTACTGGTTTTAGTGCTGCTATGTCGCCGAATCCAAATCCCATGTTCAATCATACTTTGCCACAACACTACCCATCTCCTTTCCTTTAATCTCGAGCGAAAACTTCATCACGGCTGGCATGATTGTGACTACCAAGTCAAAATGAACATCCCAGCATGGCTTTCCGTTCATCCCCACGTTCTGCTTGAAATTTGTTCGATCTACGCCAGTCAAATCAACAGTCAAAGTACAATTTGTTTTGATACTCGTGTCGGGGTAGACAGGTGCGACAATACTTTCACACTGCTGGAGATCTGTTGCGAAGATAAGGCTGTCGTTGTACAAGTCATCGAGGGTACGGAAGAATGAGAAGAGGAGCTTTTGTGATCGTTCGAGATCATCGCCACGGTTTATGTACCAAGTCATCTAAGGGCATGAGTATGCAAGCAAAGACGATAACGGATCTGAACTTGCCTTACGAACCATCCATTCTCCATAATAAGGATCTCTTGTCTTGGGCTGTCCTCTATCTTCGTCATCATCATAATTCGAATTGGCTAAGACGCCATAGTGTCTTGTTGCTTGTGTTGAAACCACCATTGCTTTTCGTGGCAGTCGACTAAGCACGGCACCCCTTCAAAGGCGATTAGCAGATTTTCTTTCATGTATCTGATAAGCTTACTTCACGATTGCAGACCATGCATCATGAGGCTGGAGGACCTGGATATCTGAGTGATGTTCCTCAAGCTGCGATTTGAGATAAGCCGAGGAACCAAATCCGCCTACAAGAAATATGGCCTGGATTCGATCAATAAAAGGCTTTACGCATCGAAGGTGGATGAATGTATTACCTTGATTTCATCTGCCTTGGGATGGTGATCGCGAATTCTCTTGAGTTTTACTGTATTCACCTGTTCATCGACCTTGCTCTTAATATCAGCGATCAAGGGGTCGAATATCAATTTCAAATCATCACTGCACTGTTATCAGTCGTGTTGAGTCTCGCCACCAAGTGGAACGCTCACCATTTCATGTTCCAACAATTACTGCTGAGATTATTCTCTTCGTCATCTTGGAGCTTCGCCATAGGAAAATTCACAAAATAATCCTCCTCTTCAACACCTCGAAATGCCGTCTTCACAGATAGGTCGAACTGTTGCACTGCTTTACGGAAGCCTAGGGTACGCTTGAGTTGGTCAAATTGCCGAACCCCGACAAGGTTTGCAACGGCCTCCTCGAATCGCTTATTGAGGTATAGCGAGCCTGCCATGCAGCCGGATCCGGGCACAAGCTCTTTCAATTTAAGCTTGGGTTTCAGCTGGGTGATCTCATATGATATGAGATCCACCGTCCCGCCGCCGGCGTCACAAATCACGAATGCGTCTCCAACAACGAGGGCTTTTTCCTTGAGTGCATGCAATGTATACATTGCAGCTGCTTCTGGTTCTTTGATAAGACTAACGGGCCAAATGCCAGCCTGTTTCGCTGCCCTCTGGGTGAGGTCTTTTGCTTTGTCTGACCAGACAGCGGGAACTGAAAGCACGAATTGCTTCTGGCACATCTCAAAGTATTCTGCTGGGATTCTGGATTTGATTTGAACGACGGCATGTTTGTACATGGCACAGATGTAGTCGGCAGCGACATCCACGGCTGGCTTGCCTAGGCGAGCTAGGTCGGCCTTTTGGTTCGATGTTGGCACGTAAGAGGGCATTACTTGTCCAGGGTCCAAAAGCAACTTGATGCCCTGGATCGTTTGATCTGTATGCTTCTGAGCCCCCCATGTAAATCCGCCAACTTGTGAGTCGTAGCTAATGATTGTCGGAACCTTTGGATGTTTGTGGCCTTCGAGTCCTTTTCGGAAAGTCAGGGGATGCCATTTTATTCTTAAATTTTATCGAGTATCTTACCTGGCCAATCATTGATTGGAATGATGTCCGGCTTGTCATCATTAGGGAATGCGTAGGCAATGCCACTGAATGTTGTGCCAAAGTCAAGGGCAATCACAATCTGGTCTTCTGAATGGTAAATGCTTTGCTCGCTGTCGAGGCAGCCTCTCTCCTTCCACTTTTCACTCATTCTCTTGAATTTTTGCAAGTAGCAATTGTTTTACCAAGATAGAATGAATGTAGTTTGAAGATTTGGTTATTGATTTGTGAAAAAGAAAAGCGAAGGGTGTGGGGTTATTAACATCTTGATGACTTCCAACTATTTGTTTGCCCACTAGTATTGGGCATGCAAGGAATTTGGTAGAGCTTTCCATATCCTCAAAACCCACTAATCCGTTTGAACATGCAGCTCCTCATCCGCTGTCATTTCTTTTGATGACGGATATAAGCCGAAACATTGCGGCTTCCTGCATATTCTATCAGCTAGGAGTTAAAAATCGGCGTATCAGGAAAATCCCTCAATGCAACATTGTAATATTCTTTGATTGCAAACAAAAGTACACTAGCGGTCTGTAGATTCCAGATCTCGATCTCAAAATTATATCAATAGCTGAAACAACTCAGAGCAAACGGGGAATATCTTAAAATTTCATGAGTATTGCGTGCTCTGATATCGCGGTTCTACCACAAGTACAGCTACGCTGCCAGCAGAAGCCATCAAATATGCCTCCCACAGAAAACATTCAACCGGGAAATCCTGCTGCTGATCTTTTCACTCGACAAGAGGAAACGATTGAGGATACAGATGTTAAGATAGACAGCCTCTACTCAGAATTCAAGCGGGTAATATATGCAGGGTTCACTGAGATTATTGAGCATAATGCTAAGTACCTTGATCAGATGCTGCACTCGGAAAATGTGAGTACCATACCTAGCTTAATCCGCCGAATTTTCAGATTTGTGGTAAGTAAAGGCTCCGGCACAACTGTTGCTTTTAGGATTCACGGTGCTGATGATTGAAGCATGGAAACGCAGTTGAAGGTGAACATCCCGATCAAGTCGCCACCGTTGTCAGTCAATTACATTCCCAAAGCAAGGATTTAAGTCAACGACTTAAGACTATTACTTTCGAAAGAGATCAATTGAAGGCCGACGAGGAATCGCGGGATGATGCGAAAGATCTTTTGGTTACCAAAAAGCAACTTCAGCATCAACAAGATGAAATCAAACAACTCAAAAGCCAAGTTCACGACATGACCAAAGAGTATCAAGAGTATTATCAAAAGGCTTCCAATGAGATCCAGAGCTTGACGCAAGATAATTCCAAATTACGCCGAAAACTCGAAACTTCTGAGGAGCAATGCAAAATACATCGACAGCAAGCAGCAAAGTTCCGAGAAATAATTCAGAAGAAGGATATTGGACCCGAAGTGGATGACAACATCATCACTGCACAATTCAGAAAGCTGGCCGAGCAGATTCAACGCATAATTCGAACGTCTTACACAGTCACCGTAGCTCTTCCAACGCCCAAAGAAACGGACCAAACACTTGTGAAAAATCTCTACTCATGTTTCCAACATGGTCTTACTCCAAGCGAGTCGCAAAATCGAGTCAGGGGGCTCATATTCGATTTTCTAAACGATTGGATCATTTTGCGAGCAACATTCGGACTTGCAGAGATGGACAAAAGATCTGTGGTGGAATATGGACTTACAGAGTTCGAGGAGATGATAAATGAGAATTCTACCGGTAAGTGTCAAAATCACGAATTGGGTTTCAGTACTCTTCGACTGAGAGTCATGATATTCTAGTTTCGAAGACGGAAACCGCCGAATGGAGAACGATGACTTTGAAATTTGCGCAAGCCCTTCGACCGACCGACTCCCCACAGACTCACTGTCTCTGGGTTGCTGAAGAAATCTTTTGGGCATTATCCCCTCTTGAGTTAGGCAAAAACAAACACCAAACTGCGGCAGCCAACGAAGCGGAAAGAGATAAACTTCAAAGCCAATGGGAACAGCTATGCACGGACGCCTTTGAGTTAACCATGATGCTCAGGAGTCACAAAGATGTATACCGCTGCGAGTTTCCACCACGAGGACAAGTGTTGCAGGATGAAGACGCAGAAGCACAAGCTGGGGAGAGCACAACACACCGGGGAGAGAAGAAGGCTGAGTCCGAGGAGCAGATTGTTGTTTATGCGCTTTCGGGTGCATTGGTGCGATATCCGGTTGATGATCCGGGCAAGAGAATTGTTTTGCAGAAGGCTTGGGTAGTTGTAGAGGAGTGAAGTCGAAGCGTGATGTTTCTGTGGTTTCTTTCATCGAGAGGGTATGTCTGCGGGTAAGAGGATAATTATGGTGATATGATATGGTTGTGGAGGATCTAGGGAGATGCCAGTGGTAGCTTTTACTCCTAAAGCTGAATATTAATATAAGTTCGAATATAAAGTTCTATTATTCTTCCATTCTATCATTTTATCATTTTATTATTCTATTATTCTATTATTCTATTATTCTATTATTCTATTATTCTATTATTCTATTATTCTATTATTCTATTATTCTATTATTCTATTATTCTATTATTCTATTATTCTATTATTCTATTATTCTATTATTCTATTATTCTATTATTCTATTATTCTATTATTCTATTATTCTATTATTCTATTATTCTATTATTCTATTATTCTATTATTCTATTATTCTATTATTCTATTATTCTATTATTTTATTATTCTATTATTCTATTATTTTACCATTTGAATCGATCGTTCGAGGACCGATTCGGGTCGGAAAAGCTAGGCAGGAAAGTAGAAGGGCAGAAGGGTAGGGGGTAGAAGAGCAGGAGGGTAGAAGGGTAGAAGGGTAGGAGGGTAGGAGGGTAGAAGGGTAGGAGGGTAGGAGGGTAGGAGGGTAGGAGGGTAGGAAGGTAGGAGGGTAGAAGGGTAGGAGGGTAGAATAACTTTCGACCCGAATCGGTTCTACATTGAAACCTCCAATTAAACTCACGCCTGCGTATTTTTAACGTTTGAGAAGCGTGATTTTATCACTTCACTACAATAACAGTATGGGATTATATGATTATATGCTACAGGACCAATTCCGTATCCGTAGCATATACCCCATCCGGTGAATATATGGCATTCACGTGTTCTTACAATAATAATACTAATCTTTGTTTTTGATTTATATTTATACTTCTCCAAGGCCATAATATATGCGTCAGTCTCCCGGGACAGGTAATGTTTAGGTGAGGTATGGTTGAGCGTCCATATCGGAGACAGTCTACAGCTTTTACCCCAGTTTCCGAGTCGTGGTATTTTATTGTTAGAAATAATGAATGGTTACTTGAACAAACATTGCTTTCTTTGTCGTTTGTTTTGAAATTTGATACTGTTTCGGAACAAGCTGCAAGTCCAACAAAGAACCAGAATACTCCCCGCCTCCTTGATCATGACATGGATATTGCTTTCATGAATGCAATAATTAGCGTCACTGATCAGATTTCGACACTTGAAGCTTCATAATCTGATAACCTACTATACAAGCTCAAGGAAGATATGGTTTTCCGACGCCCAAAGAGTACAATTAGGCAAAATGACGAAGTTTGAGGTTCCCGAGTCCGTTGAAACCCTCGATATTCAACATGAAGAATACATTGAGCAAGCCTTGGGGATTATAGGCAAGCTCCTCGCAGAAATACAACTCGGAATTGAGAAATCTTTGAAGAACGGTCTTAAAGCCCCAGTAAGTTCCAAACTCGCTGCCATATCCTCTCCTTCACTACTAACGGTTTATTTGCAGCCCGAGGATGGTGCCGCTGAGAAAGAAAGAGAAGATGCCCGTAAAAAATACGAACAACTACAAAGCGATTACCAGCAATTGAGAGATCAACTCGAAGCATTTGCTCGTGAAAAAGCTGGGGCGCCAGATACAAGCGACCAACTAACTCGAGCACAAAGAAGAATTCGAAATCTAGAAAAGAAGGTCAGAGAGCTTGAAGCTCGCTGCAATTTATACGAAGCACACGGTGACCAGCCTGCTGATGTGCAAGCTCTGAACAATCAGATCGCAACACTCACACAGCAGAACGCGGAACTAAATACTAACGCTGCAAGATATCGCAGCTTGCTTCTCCAGGCCATGGGACCAAAGGAACAAGAACCCGTGATTGATAATGAATTAAGAAGAATGTTCGGAGCTTTATTCCAACTAACGATGAGTATCCGGAGAAACTTAGATTTGTCCCGAAAACCAGAGGCACAAGAAGGACGTCGACGAACAGAAAGACTGGCGCGTTTGAGGGAAATTTGGGATATGAATTTACACCAGAATGAAATAGGGATGAGAGTCGAAGCGGCCATATTTGAATTCTTAAATGACGAGATCCTTCTGAAGCCTGCATTCGGTCTTGATGATGAAGATAGAGGTGCTTCTATAGAACAGGGACTTGTGGACTTTGAGGAAAGAGTGAACGAATATCCTGAAGGTAATGGCAATCGTGATATAAAGTCAAATGTAGTGTTGACCTGATACTAATGACTTTATAGTCCATGGTCGTGGTGAAGGCGACATTAATGAATGGAGAAGACTCACATTCATGTGTGCGAAACGGATTCGAAGTAGACCTGGAGGCGCCGTGACCAAAATAAATAATTTTGCAAGAGACCTGGGGGATTTATTAGAACCATTGGTTCAAGAGAATGGCGGAGGAGATGATGGAAATAAACGTAGACTACGGGGACGAGTATTGGAATTATGTAAGTTGACCTTCGAATTCAGCCAGCTTTTGAGAGCGGAGCCTGGCCCTGGTGAATTTGAAATCTACACACCGGAACCAGGAAGTACGGTACGCGAAGAGTTCATGGAGCCGATGGCTGGTGAGGGGGGATATCCAGAAAACGCCGTTGGCACTGTTGCGTTCACGCTATTTGGGGGATTAATGATAAGTTCTCCAGGTGATGATGAACCTACTCCTATTGAACCAGCAAAAGTGATTAGTAAAGTGGTTGAACATCGCTGAGAGTATCGTATGTATGTATATAGATGACGCGAATCAAAACTACCTACGAGTCCAGCAATTATGTTAGATATTGGAAAAGGGTGTATGGAGAGACCGGAGTAGAATATATCTTCTTTGGTTGGTGCAACAATATAGCCGCGCTGTTGGTCATCTAAATATTGACAAGCTCTACTTAGCCACTTGGCCTTCATCAATGTTAAAGAAGTAAGCGAGAGTATCAAATAAGTTCAAAAGCTCTCGACAGCTTCCATAACCGATTTTACAATTGCACCGTCTACTCGACCGATGTTTACAGCTCCGAAAAACTTCGCACTTACGAGTTATTGTCATCGGCCGTTGGCATTTTGCAGGAGATGGGCTTAGATTATGCTCCAGCCACAAAATTTTGAGAATTTACCAATCACGTGATTTCGGTTTCAAAAATGGACCGTCCTCCTCGCATCGTTCGAATAAATGTTGAACCCCCATTACTTTTTTTGAAGAATGAGTATAGAGTTTGGTGATTCTTTCGGTTTTGTTTGGTTCCGACAAAGGGATTCGAGGATTGATACAGTATCCGAGCATTCTGATATTGGAAACAAAACGGTGATACAGTACTAGTAACCGTTCCATTTATGGTAAGTTTTCTGTATGTAGCAAGTGTTAATTTGCATACATTTAATCAAAGCGAGTATGTGCCAGCATAGGATCCATCATCATGTGGAATTAGGAGAATATCTACAATGATGAAGCTGATGGATTCTGGGGTCGCCAGGCCGGAGATGATGCTTGGAAGAAGATTTGAGGTGCGAATGGGAGGGAATATTGTCTCGCGTGGAGACTGATGAGAGTTTATGCATGATATTAGGAGGTACTTTACATATATCATTGAAAGGGGGCAACAGTTTGACGACAGGCTTCCGTCGTTGCATAGGACATTTCATACCATCCGCTTTCTCATTATGTGAGCTAGAGATCCTCATGTCAGAAAGCGCGAATGGGAGACTGTCAATTGATAGGAGAAATCGAAAGATGGATGACTTGACGTTTCTCGCATTCGGTTCGCTTGCTTGCTTGATAGCACTTTTCATCGACGGGAGATGGGATGGGATGAATTATCTTAGTCCGGTTGTTCTAGTGAAGATATCACAACGTCAAAGTAAAATAATCATTGATATGCCTAGTGGTCTAATCGATGTCATTTCATGATGGATATCAGTTTTACATCTTTTCAAGCGAATCGATAACCACCGCGATAGAAACACCGAAATACCCCTCGAAGTCTTGTGTGGGTTGTAGCATTTCAATTATTTCAAGCATAAAAACACCAAAAAATAGATCTGTAGTTTGCGGAGTTACGGGGAATCTGTGTCCTTTTCCTAGAGATCGACCCCAATATTCGCAATTTCTTCAATATGTAATCTTACATTCTGACAGAGACGCTTGCTCTTGAACCGCCAAAAGGATCTCATCTGTCAAAGACGGCAGTATCACATCTCCAACCTCATTCCGGGCCCAATCAATGTGTTCAAATCATGAATATGATCGGTCCAATTTTATGTCGCTCTTAATGGAACTGAGGGAGGAACCGATAGACACGAAGTTTAACCAAAGTCTAATTGCACTCAAATAACCAGACATTGCTCGAGTTTATCCTGTCTGACAAGCTGAGCGATGAGGGTGATTTTCATTTCATCAATGGGATAATTGATAATATGACGAACAAATACGAATGGATTTTCAATCTCGGACTGAATCCGAGGTTAATTAGTTGAACACTCAAACGAATCTTTCAATATTAAATTTCAGAAATTCCTGGAGGCAGTCACTATAAATGATACCCGAGCCAGAGCCATTTCATACTGACAAACCACTCGAAAGATAACTGGGCGGATGCTACTTCGATGATCGATAGTATTACATATATATCAAAGTTGAGTAATCCAATACATTCTTTGAGTAGTAAAATCTTAGTCCGTCCCATTTTAATATCAATCTGAATCAAGGTATGAGGGAAAAAAGTCTTCTTCTCCCGAGAAGTTTCAATCTCTAGAAAGACAAGAAAAGATTTAAACCCCCAGTGAACGAAATAAGTTGTAATGAATTCTGAGTTTCTTGAGTTTCTTGGGTGCTTGAATTGTTTTGTTACATATTTGGAAATCGATTTTTTTCATTCTCTAAAGGGCACAAAATTTTATTGTTTTGCTTAATCGGATTTTTATAAAGCATTTTCTCTCTTCTAAAAGAAACCTCATTACCTTTATAATCAATTTCTTTCTTTTCATTACAAGTTTTTATCTTCCACTAAACCTACCCTCCTCTATGTAGTGAATTGAATTGAAATCACAGTTCGCAGTTCTCCAATGGTCAACTTAAAAGGGGCGGGCTTGGTGCAAGCGTAGGTGCCGTCTAACTTCTAAACGACGAGCCTCATGCAGGACTATGGACAGAAGAGAGCCAGCGTCTGAAGCACACCGAAGACGCAGATGTCGAAAGAGAAGACATCGAGCGCCCAATCCTGGGAAGAGAGGACCTTGGCCAGATCTCCTTGCATATAGATGTGCAACTCAAGGTTGGGAATATCGAGATATTTTTGGTTCTCCATAGTTACTATATCTTTACCAATTAAAGTGGATGCTTGTGAATTATGTAACAGCAAAGAAATGATACTTACTTCACTAATGGCGAAAATAAAATGCACTTCTCTGACGATGAAAAGGTTATCGACGATACTATGGATTCACACACAACAAATGGTGAGCTGTTGTATATCTGTTGTGATATGGGTCACGTGACCTAGCCTACGCGCGCGGCGTGCATCTATATCAGTTCGCTTCCATCCGCACCTTTTTAGCTTTACACCATTAATACTATAAAAGTTTTATATCTACTAATACTAATCATCTTACTACTATATATATATTTATTACTCTAAGATAAACAAATAATATAAATTTTTAATATTATAATAATATTATTCTATAAATCTACAAATCTACAAATCTACAAATCTACAAATCTACAAATCTACAAATCTACAAATCTACAAATCTACAAATCTACAAATCTACAAATCTACAAATCTACAAATCTACAAATCTACAAATCTACAAATCTACAAATCTACAAATCTACAAATCTATAAATCTATTAATCTATATTATATACGTTATCTAGAGCATATAGAAATAGCTTTAGAATCTATAATCTGATAAAAGAACTATACTAAAGAGAAAAGGATCTTCTTTCTCTTTAAGATCATTATCTTATATAAAGAGAGTAGTCGTACTAGCATGTCATTCACTATAGTTAGAGCCTATATATAACAATCTATTAATCTATCAATCTATTAATCTATTAATCTATTAATCTATTAATCTATTAATCTATTAATCTATTAATCTATTAATCTATTAATCTATTAATCTATTAATCTATTAATCTATTAATCTATTAATCTATTAATCTATTAATCTATTAATCTATTAATCTATTAATCTATTAATCTATTAATCTACAAATCTATAAATCTATAAATCTATTAATCTATTAATCTATCAATCTACAAATCTATAAATCTATTAATCTATCAATCTATCAATCTACCAACTTTTCAATCCCCTTCTTACTTCTTTCCTTCTTTCCTCCTCATTATTCAAACCATTCAAATCATTTAAATCATTTAACATTTAATATTACATTCAACTATTATAACAGGAATTACTCCTATCAGTCACATGACTATTACGTAACCAGGATTACGTAACCTCGCCTACGCGCACGCTAGTTTACTAGCGTACGATATACGTATATATTAATTCGTCTTTATTTATATTCATTTAGTTTTATATTATTAACATTATAAAAGTTTTATATTTACTATTATTAATTATCTTATTACTATAGTATATATATTTATTACCCTAAGATAAACCGATAATAATTGTTGTCACCCCTATCAGTCACGAATATCAATTAGCTTTAATTATCAAATAAGACAAGGCAATAAACAAGCGCCAAGATACTATCTACCTAGCCACACCTGCACTACCGACCGGGGATGGTTGCCCTGTAAGGCTGAGCAGGAAGCTGTTGACGCAATGAATGAGTTGTTCAATTTATTTAATTAATTATCAACGTCATTTGGGTTGGGTTGAAACTTGTTGAGGCGAGGCAATGAAAAGGCAGGCAATACGGATGGATACGCATACGCATACGTTTACGTTTACGAAATGATTGATTGATGTGATATGATATTGGTGCTTTGGTATTGATTGGTTGATTATGAGTGAATGAATATATTTTTGGTTATATTGATTGATTGTTTGGTTCCGCATTCAGATGTTAAGGTTGGTAGTATATGGATGGATGGATGGATGTGAAAGGCAAGGCAAGGCTAGGAATATATGTATATGGTATATCTGTTATGTTATGTTAGTGTTATTATTGTTATTATCAAATCAAGGTACGAGGGAGAGGGCAAAAGAAAATCCCGAGTCTCTGCAAATGGAATGAATGGAATGACATTTGAGACATTCCCGAATTTCCATTGTTTCTACTGTACTGCGTACTGCGTACTGTACTGATGAATGAGTGAGTGTGAGTATCTGTCCTCGAAATCAACTCTTACTCTTTCATTTACATACAGTCACATTTTTTATGATTGAATAAGGTTAAATATTTTCTATAATATTTTCTATAATATTTTCTATAATATTTTCATATTTTCCTCTCAATTAAACCAAACGTATGATCATTTCGGGATTTTTCAATTCATAAAGATACACCAGACTTAGATTCCATCGGTCAAGATCTCTCTCTCTCATCATGAAAATGACCCCTCCATTGGCTCCGACGTCATGTCCTCCTGAATGTCATGTACCGGTTTCGAAAGTTACATCGACTCGGAGTTTAGGTTCGGTACGAGAAGATATCTCGACGACGAATGTGAATGCGAATGCGAATGCGAATGGTGGTAACTACAGACCGTATGAGGAGAAAGATGGATTGAATGAATTGAATGGATTAAATGGAAATGCGAATCATAAGAAATGCGATTCGAAAATAAGCATTAGGGATCCATCGAATAACGATATTATATTTCCTTCGAGATCTACGACTGCGACTACGACGAATCACGATGGGATCAATAATCAATATCCACAGGATCGATCAAATCCCCAACATTCACATCATCCATCCCGCCTCAGTATTTCCAGCAAAGCATCGAGCAAATCCCATCAAGAATACATCAATTCCCTGGCCATGCCCCCATTAGAAGTTCTCCAAAAAATCAAGCACGCGCAAGAACAAAAAGAAGTCGAAGCGATCGCCAAGAGATTAAGTGACGATCCCAAGTTAAGTGAAGAAGAGAGGAGGAAAGCCGCGGAACTCATCCAGCGGAATTATCGAGGACATCGGGAACGCAGGATCCTCGACGGCAAGAGATTGGATGTCGGGACCCGATGGGTGGAGGCGATCAAAGAGGCCAGGTATCGAAATTTGACCACCCCCGAGCGAGGGAGAGTTGGGGAGGCCGGAAGCCGCGGTCGAAGTTGCGATGGGGAGATTCGAGATCCATCGATTTCTCTCGGCGCCGAAGGAATCGGAATCGGAAGCGGAATCGGAAGCACGATTACCCCCAGTCGATCATCGCACGCGCGAGAGAATTGGAGGAAAATCGGTATGATCGCCCGACGAGCAGGCGGAGATGAAGAATCCGATGAGGGAAGTGACGACGACGACGATGATGATGATGATAATGATGATAATGATGATGACGAAGAACAAGCCCGAGAAGTAAACGAGGAAGAACGAACGGCGCGGCGCAAACGCCGAGTGGAAGAAAAAAGCGCGCGGCAAAAAGCCGCCAAGATAATGGATGTCCAATATTTTCTCGAGATGGTGGATCTCAAGCATCGATACGGGTCGAATCTGCGGACGTACCACGGGGAATGGAAGAAAGCGGCGACGCAGGAGAATTTCTTCTACTGGTTGGATTATGGCGAGGGCCGATTTATCGATTGTCAAGGGTGTCCGCGGGCGCGGCTGGATCGCGAACAGGTGAGGTATTTGAGCAAGGAGGAGAGGTTGGATTATTTGGTCCGGATTGATGAGCAGGGGAGGTTGTGTTGGGCGAAGAATGGTGAGAGGATTGAGACGTCGACGGAGTGGAGAGATAGCGTGAGGGGCATCGTGAGGATTGATGATGAAACTCCGGTTTTTTCTCCACTTCTAGGGGAGGTGGATCATGAGGAGGAGGAAGAGGAGAGTGCTTGTTCGGGTGATGATTCTCCTCTTCATCATCATCATTCTCCTCGGCATTCTCAAGATGAAGAAGAAAATCCCACCCACACCGAAGAAACAACGCACTCCCCCTCCCCCTCCCCCACCCCCTCCATCAAAAAAATCACCCACATCTCCCCCAGCACGCTCCTCTCGACGCTCCTCCGTGGCTCGGTGCAAAAAAACACCTGGATCTTCGTGGCCGACACCTCATTCCGGCTCTACGTAGGCATCAAGCAATCGGGGGCCTTCCAACACTCGTCGTTCCTGCACGGGAGTCGCGTCAGCGCCGCGGGCTTGATCCAGATCCGCGATGGCCGCTTGACGAAGCTGAGCCCCCTCAGCGGTCATTATCGCCCCCCGGTTCGCAATTTCATGGCTTTTGTGAAGAGTTTGGAGCGAGAGGGCTGTGATATGCAGGCGGTGAGGGTCTCCAGGGCGTGTGCGCTGCTGAGGGGTTTGGAGGCTTATGGGCGGGTGAAGAAGAGGGTTGGGAGGGTT
>JANPYM010000003.1:161963-185549 GCA_025890175.1 Ciborinia camelliae
AAGGGGGGGAAGGGGGGGAGGAGGAGGGATGGGGTGGGGGATAGACTGGGGGTGGGAGTGGGGCGTAAGGAAGAGGAAGAGGAAGAGGAGACACGGCAACCTAAAAAAAACGATGCCAAATTCTCAACCCTAGATCGGGTTATAGGGGGCCGGTTGAGAGGCTTAAGTCTAACTGTCACGGAGTGAAATAGAAAAAGGAATCATAATCTTAGGCATCGGAATAGTATTGTAGTAAACTATAAAAAGAAAAGGATTCTAATCTGAAAGAGGATTTATTTAAATCCCCTTTAACTTTTGCCCTAACTTTTTAATTCCTGCCCTAACTCTCTAGCTCCTGTCCTAGCTTTTTAGCTTTTGCTTTAGCTTTCTAGTTCCTGCTTTAGCTTTTTAATTTCTGCTTTAGTTTTCTAACTCTCTAGCTCCTGCCCTAGGTAGCTCTCTAGCTCCTGCCTTAGGCAGGAACCCTTAGCAATTCCTAACACTAACCCCCCTTTTATGCTTCGCGCCCGCGAGAAGCAATCGGTATCAACTATATACCGTATAGTTCAAGAATCGGAATCAACTATATATTATATAGTTTAGGAATCGAAATCAACTGTATTATATAGTTCAGAAATTGGAATCAACTATATATTATATAGTTCAGGAATCGAAATCAACTGTATTATATAGTTCAGAAATTGGAATCAACTATATATTATATAGTTCAGGAATCGAAATCAACTGTATTATATAGTTCAGGAATCGGAATCAACTGTATTATATAGTTCAGGAATCGAAATCAACTATATGCTATATAGTTTAGGAATCGAAATCAACTATATACTATATAGTTTAGGAATCGAAATTAATTATATATTATATAGTTTAGAAATCGAAATCAATTATATACTATATAGTTTAAGAATCGAAATTAATTATATATTATATAGTTTAAAAATCGAAATTAATTATATACTATATAGTTTAAGAATCGAAATCAACTATATACTATATAATTCAGGAATCGGAATCAACTATATATTATATAATTTAAAAATTTTATTTAATAATTAAATTTATTAATAAAATAATTTATTTTGTTATAAAATAAAATAAAAAAAGGAATTATAATTTTAAATATTAAAATAATATTATAATAAATTATAAAAAAAACGGATTTTAATTTAAAAAAAATTTTTTAAATACTTTTTAATTTATACCCTAATTTTTTAGCTTTTTAACTTTTATTTTAAATAACTTTTTAATTTTTATTTTAATTTTATAATTCCTATTCTAATTCTTTAATTTCTATTTTAATTTTTTAACTTTTATTTTAAACAAAAATTTTTAACAATTTTTAATATTAACCCTTCTTTTATATTTTACATTTATAAAAAACAATCGATATTAACTATATTATATAATTTAAAAATCAGAATCAATTATATATCATATAGTTTAGAAATCGAAATCAATTATATACTATATAGTTCAAGAATCGAAATCAACTATATATTATATAATTCAGAAATCAGAATCAATTATATCTAACATATTATATTATAAAACACTCTTAAACTGCGGATGCCCTGTGCACGATTGGAACACTATTTTGAAATATCACGTGTAACTCTTCAAAAATCTTTTGAAATTAATACACTTCTTTCCACAATAGATAAAATGAAATTAAAATATAAAATATTGATCGCGATCTTCAAATCTATCCAATGGTCCAATTAAATTAATCATAGGATATGTGGTTCAGAAGCTATAAGTGATTTTAGGGTTTACGAACCTACGAACTGAAACCTACGAACCTACGAACCTACGAACCCTACGAATTCCTACAAATGAAATAAATGAAATAAATGAAATAAATGAAATTGTTGGATAAATCACGTGCCTACGGCACGCTTGCGGCACCCCCGCGCTACGGCGCTAAGCATGCGCTAGCGGGCATATATAGTTGATCTGTAGCATAGTTTTTAGAGCTTCGAGCCAAATATACTATATACTATAGTACATTTGTTTCTCCATCGCCTATAGTGATTCCAACAGAAATAAATAAAATAAATGAAATAAATAAAATAAATAAAATAAATGAAATAAATGAAATAAATAAAATAAATAAAATAAATAAAATAAATAAAATAAATAAAATAAATAAAATAAATAAAATAAATAAAATAAATAAAATAAATAAAATAAATAAAATAAATAAAATAAATAAAATAAATAAAATAAATGAAATAAATGAAATAAATAAAATAAATAAATGAATGAAGAATTAAAAAGAAAAAAGAAATTAAAAAATGAATTATAAAAATTTAAAAAAAGAATTAAAAAGAAATTTAAAAAAAGAATTAAAAGAAATAAATTAAAAAATGAACTAAAAAAACAAAGAATTTCAAAAAATATAAAATTAAAAAAAGAATTAAAAAGGATATATATTTATAATAAAAAAGATTATATAAATTTTAAAAATGATAAAAGAATAAATATAATTAAAAAACGAAATTAAAGTATTAATAAAATAATTAATAAAAGAAAAATAAATAAAGAAATTAATAAAAAAGATTAATAAAAACAATTAATAAAAAATGAATAAAAGAATAAATAAAAAAACAAAAAAATTAATAAAAAATTGATAAAAGAATTAATGAAGAAATTAATAAAAAAGTTAATAAAATAAATTAATAAAAGAAATAATTAAAAGAACTAAAAAAACAAAATTAAAAAATAATTAAATAAATTAAAAAGAAAAAAGATTAAATATAGATATAAATTTATAAATTTCGAAAATATTAATTAATAATTCAAAGAAATTCAAAGAAATTAAAAAAATTTAAAAAATTTAAAAAATTAAAAAATTAAAAAATTAAAAAATTAAAAAATTAAAAAATTAAAAAATTAAAAAATTAAAAAATTAAAAAATTAAAAAATTAAAAAATTAAAAAATTAAAAAATTAAAAAATTAAAAAATTAAAAAATTAAAAAATTAAAAAATTAAAAAATTAAAAAATTAAAAAATTAAAAAATTAAAAAATTAAAAAATTAAAAAATTAAAAAATTAAAAAATTAAAAAATTAAAAAATTAAAAAATTAAAAAAAAGTTTAAAAAGTTAAAAAGAATAAAAAGATAAAAATAAAAAAGAATTAAAAAATAAAAATTGAAAAGAAATAAAAACTAAAATTGAAAAATAAATAAATAAATTAATAAAAGAATTTAAAATGAATATAAATATATAAATGTTGAAGATATTAATTAATAATTAAAAGAATTTAAAAAATTAAAATAGATTAAAAAATTAAAAGAAAATTAAAAGAATTAAAAATAAAAAGTAAAAATATAAAGAAATAAATAAAAATTTAAATTTAATTTTTATAAATAATAAATAAAAAAATAAAAAAATAAAACAAATTAAAAGAGAATTGAAAAGATTAAAAAAAATATAAAAAAAATAATTAAAAAAATTAAAGAAAATAGATAAATTATATAAATTTTAGAAATAATAATTAATAATTAATCAAATTTTAAATATAATAAAATTAAAAATTATATTTTATTTTTAAAAAAATTAATTATTAATAATTATTTTAATAATTATTTTATTAATTATTTTATCAATTATTTTATTAATTATTTTATTAATTATTTTATTAATTATTTTATTAATTATTTTATTAATTATTTTATTAATTATTTTATTAATTATTTTATTAATTATTTTATTAATTATTTTATTAATTATTTTATTTCAAAAAAAAAGCGAATTTCGCGAATAGCTTCAATATTACCAGATTAGGTATCTGATAGCCTCCGGCAGACGAGCTGCGCTGTAGGTCCTAAGGTGCCCTGAAAAATGATTCGACGAGCGCAGCGAGGCGAATCGTTTTTCCGGCACCGAGGGGCCGGAGGCAAAGCTCGTATTATATAGTTTAGAAATCGAAATCAATTATACGCTATATAGTTTAGAAATCGAAATTAATTATATATTATATAGTTTAGGAATCGGAATCAACTATATGTCATATAGTTCAGGAATCGAAATCAACTATATACTATATAGTTCAGAAATCGGAATCAATTACATATTATATAGTTCAGAAATCCTATTCGACGGCTAAATTCATTAATAAAATAGTTTACTTTGTTACGGAGTGAAATAGAAAAAGGAATCATAATCTTAGGCATCGGAATAGTATTGTAGTAAACTATAAAGAGGAAAGGATTCTAATCTGAAAGAAGATCTTTAAATACCCTCTAGCTCCTGCCCTAGCTCTCTAGCTCTTTAGCTCCTGCCCTAGTCAGCTTTCTAGCTCCTGCCTTAGACAGGAACCCTTGGCAGTTCCTGTTGCAAGTCGTACAGGTCACATGCTACGCATATGCAGGGGTATATGCGTGGCGCAGGGAACGTAGGCTAGGTTCTAGATCACGATTCATTAATTAAATAAGAGATAAGCGTATTATATTATATATATATATACAGTAGAATAGTATTTTGATTCTATTGATTATATTGATTGAAAATCATAGTATCGAAAATGAAATGCCCCACTATATTGCTTTTTCCAATGGAAAATCGAACAAAGAATCAACCTTTCCTAATGCGGCGTTTCGAATTCTGAAAGAACCCTGTACGATTCGAATGATCGTACTAGGCACGTGTTCGCGTAGTTCGTACTACCGTACCGTACATTTAATTATACCCTGTATAATTAAATAAATATATAATTTATTAATTATTTAATTAATTAATTAATATATTTAATTAAATAAATAAATTAAATAATTAATTATATAATTAATTAAGAGATAGATATTATATATTTAATTAAAATACAACAGTTCCTAACATAAATAAATATCAATAAATTATATTAAATACCTAATAAATTAATTAAAAGCAAATAAACCAAAAAAAAGAATTTCGAATTACTATAGGCGATAAAGAAACAAATGTACTATAATATTTAATATATTTGACTTAAAGCTTTAAAAATTATATTATAAATTAATTATATATATTTATTAGTATATATTAATATTGTAATACAGGGGTACTATTAACAATATATTGCAATTATATATAATATATATATAAATATATTATAAATATATAATTTATTTAATATTTATAATTATTTAATATTTATAATTATTTAAAATATTATTTAATTATATAATATACTTTATATAAAATTATATAATTATTTATAAATTTATAAAAAAAATATTATTTTTTTATATTATTTTTTTTTTAATATTATATTAATTTTTTTATTTATTATATTTAATTTATTTTGTAATTTTTATATTAATAATATTATTTTTAATTAATTTTTTTAATGTATTATAAAATTTGGATTTAATTATTATATTAATTGAATTGAAATCTTTATCGATTTATTTAATTTTAATAATTTTATAGTATTTATAAAATTAACGAAATATTATAATATTAATTATTAATTTTTTTTTTGAATTATATTTAATTTTGTAAAATAATTATATAGCAATTTAAAGTTAATATAGATTATTAAAGGTATATTTTGTCAGGGTGTGCGGATCCATAGGGTGGATTTATACTGATCCATTTGATAGGGTTTATATAGTAAAACAATTATTTTAGATTAATTTGGAATATTTTATATTTTTGTGGCGTAATGGTAAAGTTATTCATTTTTGATATTGTATTTTAGATTAATTGGTCGATATCATTTTGAGATTAGTTTTTAGCGAGGATATATTATTTCGAATCTTTTAGATTAATTTTTAATTGGTTTAGTTGTAATTATTGCGTTTTTCACTTTTATTGTGTGGGTTCATTTTCGTTTTGATTGGATAGGGTCCAAGCTTGAATTAGGGGGTTCAGGTTAAGACGGGGGTGAGTGTTAGGGTGTGCGGATTTATAGGGTGGATTTATATTAATTTATTTGATAGGGTTTATATAGTAGAACAATTATTTCAGATTAATCTGGAATACTCTACGCTTTTGTAGTGTAGTGGTAAAGTTGTTCACCCCTGACATATTTTAAACAAAAATATTATTGATTATATTTTTGATAATTGTTTTTATATTGAATTTTAAAATTATTTTGTAAAATTTAAAAATTAATATATTTTTTATAATTTGTTTATATTTAATTAATAATTAATAAATAATATTAATTTTATTATATTTGTTTATAAATATTATAATATATTTAATTTAAAATAATAAATTTTAATTGTTAATAAAAAAAATATTAATAAAAACGATTAATTAAAATAAATTAATATTAAACAAAATATAACAAAATCTTTATGTTAAATTATTGATTTATTATTATAAATATTTATTTAATATTTTAATATTTTTTAGTTTTAAATTAATTATTTGGATAGTAATTAATAAATTATATAATGTTTTTGATTAATATATTATTATATTATATTCAATTTAAATTTAATATAAAGAATATTGATTTTTCGATATAATAATTATATAAACTTTTTTTTAAATATTGTATAAATCTATAAGTTCAATTTTAATTAATTTAATATTTTTAAATTAATTTTTTTAATTTAAATAAATTGTATTATTATTTATTATAAATATTTTATTATTAAATTTTATTAAAATTTTAAATATTAATATTTTATATTTTTTAATTAAAAATTTAGTTTTTTTAAATTATTTTTATTTTTAATTTGCAAATTTTTTATTAATAATAATAAATATATTATCAATTTACAAATTAATAATTTTAAAAATAATATTTTTTAATATTATATATATAAAATATAAATTATAGATCGATTATTTTATTTAAAAGTTTTTGATATAATATTTATAATAAATATTGAATTAATAATTTTCAATTTTTGAAATATTGTATAACAAATATATTATTTATAACAAAATTTTTTTAGAAATTTTTATTTTCGATAGGAATTGAATATAAAACTTTCGAATTAAATTAATTATAATTTAAATATAAATTTAATTAATATTTTATTTATAAAAATTAATATTATATTTTATAACTTTTTTGATTATTATTAATATTAATATTATTTATTATATTATAAATAATTATATAAAAACTATATTTTTATTTTTATTTTGTTATATTTAAATATTTAATCGAAATTTAGAATATATTTTATTAATTCTAATATATTTAATTTTATCAATAAATTGTAAATTGAAAATTTTAATATTTAATAATATATTTTTAACAAAATAAATTTAAATATTTTGTTTTCTATTAATTTATTAATTTTTTTTTGTTTCAATTTTGTATAAATTAATAAATCTATTGGATATAATGTAAATGTTATAATTATAATAAAAATAAATTCTTTATTTGATTTATCGAAATAGAAATTAAAAATCTTTTTACTACTTTTTTTTATTTAATTAAAAGTAAATAAAAATATTAATAATAAATATTAAATCATTATCGTTTATTTATAAAATTTATATATTTGTAATATTTTATAAATAGTATATAAATAGAATAATAAATATTAAATCATTATCGTTTATTTATAAAATTTATATATTTGTAATATTTTATAAATAGTATATAAATAGAATAATAAATATTAAATCATTATCGTTTATTTATAAAATTTATATATTTGTAATATTTTATAAATAGTATATAAATAGAATAATAATTATTAATTAAAATAATTAAATATTTTAATGTTAAGATAGAAAATGTAAGGAATCAATTAGATCAATATTAGCCTAAAAGTTTTTTATTGTTTTTTAAATAAAATTATTATTATTTTTTTAAATAATTAATAGTATATTATTAATTATTATTTAAATAATAATATTTTATTTAATATAATATTTTATATATTTTTATAATTTTTTTTGTTGAATTTTAAAAACTTGTTTTTGCATTTTATCAAATAATTAAAAATTAAATATTATACCGAAAATTCGTTATTAATTAATATTAAATATTAATAATTATTAATATATTGGCTTTAAGCCTAAATTCTTTATTCAAACATTTTTTTTGTTCTTATTACTTATAGATCCGTAATATTCAATTTGATTAAGATAAATTATTATCTAGAGATTGATTTTGTTTAATTAACTTTTATTATTAAAATAGTTTTATTAAAGTAAATCTAAATTTAATAAAATTATTAATTAATTGTACCATACAGATTTCATTTATTATACCAAATAATTTGAATAATTTTATTTATTTATTAATACAATTGTTTTTTTTTTTTTACATCAATATTTTAATATTTAAAAACAAATTATATATTAATTTTATATTTAATTTATTTTATTATTTTAAAATATTTAATATTATTTATTTAGTTTTTAATTTATATAATTTATTTATAACTTTTTTAATAACTTTTAATTATTATAATATTAATAATATTAGAATATTAAATTTATTTATTTAAAAATACATCTCAAAAACTAAAAGAATTAGAATTAAATTATTAAATTCTGTTAAATTGTTAATAATTTTAATAATTATTTATAATTTTATTTTTTTAATTCTTTTTAATTCTTTTATTTTTTATTAATAATATTATATATTTATTATAATATAAAATAATAATATTTAATAATTTCGATAAACCAATATATTTTAATTAATATATTTTTAATTTTAATTAATATTATATTAATATATTAAATAAATCTTTTATTAATAAAATTTTTATTAATATTATAAATAATATAATTTAAAGATTTTATATATATATTTCTTTAATATTTTTTTAAAATATTTTAAATATAATAAATATTAATATTTTTAAACTATTAAATTATTTAAAATTAAATTTTTTTATTAATTATATAAAAAACAAGTTTTTTTTTAATATAAAAAATATTTATTATAATTAAATAATTAAAATTAATATTTTTGTAAAAATTAAATTTAAATTTTTCCAAAAAAAATTTATATTTTTAATAATATTTATAAAATTTAATAAAATTCTTTAAATTATTTTAAATAATATTTTTATATTTTGTTTTTTAAAATATTTAATAAAAATAATAAATTAATAAATATTTAAAATATTTATAAAATTGTTTTAAATTTATATTTATTAAATAATAATTATTAATTTTAATAAAATTTTAAACAAAATTTTATAATTAGATTTTTCAAAATAAAAATATATAATTATTTCTTCGAAATATCAAATACATATTTATCAATAAAATTAAAATATTTCGAATATTATTAAAATAAATTTTATATTTATTTATATTAATTAATAATAATAAAAATAGTATATTAGTTTTTACCATATGAAATTTAATAATTTTGAAAAATAAATAAAGATTGTTTATTTAATATTAAAAATAAATTTAATAATATTAATTTTAATTAAATTAATATTAATATTTTTAAATATATCTTTGTAAACTAAATATTGTTTTTGTTTTATTATTGAATATTATATTACATTAAAATTAATTATAATATTATAAAACTTTTAATTATTATATTTAATTATATAAACCTTAAAAATATTTTTAAAAATATTAAAAAAAAAAGATTGTATAAAATCAATATTATTAATTAAAATATATACAAAAAATTAATTAAAAAGATTTATTATAATAGTTTTATTATTAATTAATTTATAAAAAATAAAAAATATATTAAATCTTTTATTTTTATTAAAATTCAATTTATATTATTTAAAAAAAATATTAATTTTATTATTAATATTATTTTATAAAATTAATTTTTTATAATTAAAAAGAAATTATTTAAATATTTTATTAAATTTATTATTTAATCTAAAATATTTTATTTTAAATTTTTATTTTAATATATTTTGTTTTTTCTTATTATATTTAATAAATTAATATTTTAATTATTTATAAATAAAACATGTCGGATCACCTCGGTGGTATCGTTGATATCAACGTATATGAAAGTAGTATATTATTAAAGCATACAGATCGATCGTAAATCGATCTGCGAGCTTATATGCCCGCACGCGGCCGCGCCCCGGTGAATCTGCCCTGCAGATTCACTGGTATCGCAACAAAACATTTTTTATTTTTTAAATAAAAATAATTATTATAATTAATATATTTTTTATAATCCTTATTATAATTTTTATTATTTTTATATTTTTATATTTTTTATTAAAATAAACTTTTTTATAAATAATAATTGAAAAATATAGATTTTTAAAAAGAATTAAGATATTCTTAATTGGTTTGTAATAAATAATAAAACAAGTTTTAATAATTTAATAGGTATTAATAATTCTTTAATAAAAATAATTTGATATTTGCAAATTTTTATTTAATTCTTTTTATAAATAATAAAATTTATTAATTATAATTTATAAATATTTTTTAATAATTTTTTATTTATTTTTAATAATTATTATAATAAATATTATATTTTTTTTAATAATATAATATTTTTTATTTGTATTTATTATTTTTAAATATTAAAACGATTATATAATATATTTTTTTTAATTTTTAAAATATATTATCAAAATTTGTATAATAATAATCAAATATTATTTTTATTAATATTATTAAAAAAATCTTTATTTAAAAAATATAATTAATATTAATTCTTTAATAATAATTAATAAAAATAAAGAATTTAAAATTGAAATTATTATTTTAATTAATATATTTTTTAAAAATATTATATAATTTATTAAAATTATTAAAATTATAATTAATATTTGAAATTTTAATAAAATTAATATTTAATAATTTTAACTTTTTTGATTTTTTAAATTAATATCTTTGTAAATGAAATAATACCAAATCCAAATTATTATTATTATCAAAATTATGATTTGAAAAATTGTTAAATAATTTTTTAAAAAATTGAAATAATTTATCGAATTTTTGAGATTTGATAAAAACAATATTATCTCTAAAAGCAGCATTATCTTTTTAAAAATTAACCTTGCTTTTTTTTAATAAAGCTTTAAATAATTTTGATAAAACCAAAAATAGCTTAAACTTTATAGTATTTTAATATTTAAATATATTTTATAATAAAAAATATAAACTTTTTTCTTTATTAATTTTTTTATTTTTAAATATTTTTAATATAAATAATTATAATAAAAAACTTTTAATTTAAAACTAATTAAATTTTGTTATTAAAAAATCAAATTTTTAAAAAATCAAGATATTTTAAGTAAATAAAATTAAAATACCCTAAATATTAAGATTTTGTAAAATTAAAATATTATAAAAAAGTTTTATATTATAATATTTTTTATAATTATTTAGCTTTTTATTTTTATATAAAAAAAATTAATCAAATTTTTTTTTTTAACATTTTAATAAATAATAATAGCAAAAAATCTTTACGAAGTGTATTATCCGAAAATTTAATTTAAAAATAAAGATTTAATAATTTTCATTTTTTATTTTTAATTTTTTAAATATATTTTAATAATTTTAAAAATCTAAATTTAAAATAATAATTTAATAAAAAGAAATTTATTTTATTATTGATTTATTTATAATATATAATATAAAATTTTTTAAAAAGTATTAAATAAATATTTGATTTTTTATTTAAAATGTTTTTTTTAATATATATTTTATAAAATCTTAATTTATTACAAATTTTAAAAAAAATATATATTTCAATATATTAAAAATATCTTATTTTTTAATTTGAAAAAATTTCGAAACAAAATTTTTATAATTTATTATTATATAAATATTTTAATTTAAAAATGTATAATTTATATTTATAATATTTTTTTAAATCTATATAAAAATTTTTTAAATCAATATTATTACTTTATTTTTTATCAAATATTTTATAAATTATTATTTCAACTTATAATAAAATAAAAAATTCCAATTACATAAAAATATTATCTTCTTTACTAAAAAATAATAAAAATAAACAAAATTTTTTAAATATTATTAATTTTGTAAATATATTTAATATATAAATAAAAATAATAAATAAAAATAAATTTAAATTTTTTTATATAATAAAACCAAAATATTTATTATAAATTGTTGGGAAAATCATGTGACCTACCGGTCACGTGACCTGCACGTGACGGTTCGACTAGCACCGCGAACCTACTAGAACGCCTAGTGCGTCCTAGTACGTTCTAGTACAGCACTAGACCTCTATATAATCATCTACTCTAGCATTGTTATGTATAGGCCCTGCCTACAGTGAATGACATACGGCTAGTACGGCTAGCTTCCTTTATATAAGGTAGTAATCCTAAAGAGGATTATCTTTTTCTTTTTAATATAGTTTTTTTATTAGATTATAAATCCTAAAACTATTTTTATATATTCTAGATAATATATATAATATAAGAATTATACTTTTTTTTTATTATTTTTATAAAAGATATAAAATATTTATAAAATATTTTTGTATTTCTTATTCGAAATAATTTAGATATAAATAAATTAAATATTTTATTATATTACAATTTATATAAAAAAGATTTTAAAATATTATATTAAAATTTTTATAAATTGATTTATAAAACGATTTAAAAAATAATTAAAATAATCAAAACGAAATATAGATTTTGTAATATATTATAATAATAATAATTTTATTAAAAAAGCTTTAAGATATTATAATAAAAATTTTATAATTTACAAAAAACAATTAAAACGAAATACGGATTTACAACAAATTACGATAATAATTTTAACAAAAAAGCTTTAAAATATTATAATAAAATTTCTACGAAATACAAATTTGTAATATACAACAATAATAATTTTAAACGAAAAAACTTTAAAATGTTATAATAAAATTTTTATAAATTAATTTATAAAACAATTTATAAAATAAAATATAAATTTGTAATAAATAATAATAATAATTTTAATAAAATAGTTTTAAAAAATTATAATAAAATTTTTATAAATTGATTAGAATAATCAAAACAATTAAAATAAGATACAAATTTATAATAAATTATAATAATAATGATTTTAATGGAAAGGGCTTTGAAATATTATAGTAAGATTTTTATAAATCAATTTATGATATACGATTTATAAAATAATCTATAAAACAATTTACAAAATAATTTATAGAACAAAATATAAATTTGATAAAAAAATTTTTTGATAAAAAAGCTTTAATAAAATAAATTTAATAAAACAATTTAAAATATATTTTTACAAAATAAAATAAAAATTTAATAATATTTTTTGATATAAAAAAAAATCAAAAATATAATATAAATTTAATAGCTTTTTTTAAAAAAAAGAAAAGGTTTTTGATTATAAAATGAAATACAGATTTAACAATATTTTTCGATATAAAGAAAAATTAAAAATGAAATGATTTGATAATTTTTTTTAAAAGAACAATTAGAAATAGAATATAAATTGATAGCTTTTTGTCACGGTGTGGATCCACTGGGTGGGTCCTGATCCCACCTGACAGGGTTCATATAGTAGAACAACTATTCCAGAACAATCTGGAATACTCCACGCTTTTGTGGCGCAGTGGTAAAGTTGTTCACCCCTGACACTTTTTTTTTAAAAAAAAAAAAAGACTTTTACATTTTTTAGTGTTTCGTGCTTTTAAAGAGAGGGGGGGTAATGTTATATATAAATCTTGTTTATAATAAATGATATATAATTAGTATAACTAGTTCCCTTTATATAAAATAATAATTTTAAAAAGAATCATTTTTTTCTCTTTAGTATAGTTTTTTTATCAGATTACAGATCCTAAAGCTATTCCCATATGCCTTAGATGATGTGTATAACAAGTATAGCTTTATCAATTAGAGATTATTAATATATACACTATAGACTGAAAATACTTTACACTTTGAAATCACGTTGATACCAACATAAATTGTTTTATTTATTTAAATAAATTATTTTAAACAAAAGATTTTAAAATAAATATTTTATTTATAAAATACAAAAACAAATATGTCGAATCACTTTGGTGGTATAATTGATATATTAATGGTAAGATAATATATTATAAAAGTATATAGATCGATTGTAAATTAATCTGTAAGCTTATATATTTGTTATACGGGTATATCAGTTGTATATGGCTATACACTCCAATAAATTTATTTTGTAGATTTACTGATATTATAATATTGATAATTTTTAAATTAAATCTAAATATATATTATTTGAATAATTAAATATATAATATTAAAATAAAAAAAAAAATATAAAAAAAATATTTTTTATAATTATATAATAAATTATATAATAGAGTTATATAATTTTTATAAATATTATATATTTAAATTTATTTTTAATTTTTTATTTTATTTATTTTTAATTTTTTATTTTTTTATTATAATTTTATCGATTTTATTAATATATTTGATTTATTAATTAAATTTAAATTTATAATAATTGGAATTAATAAAATCGAATAATATTTAATAATATTTTGTTTTTATTATAATATTAATAAAATTTGTATTTTTATTGATTTATATTATTTTAATAATTTTATGTTTTTTGTATTTTTAATATAAAACTATAATATTAATTATAAATTGTTTTTTCTAAATCGTTTTTAATTTAACAATATATTTATAAAATAATTTCAAATCAATATATATAATAAATAGGATTTTTATATTTAAAATATTATTAATAATATTTTTAACAATAAAAACAATATTAAAATCTAATATTAAAATATATAATTTAAATATAAAAATATTTTAAATAATTTTTTTATATTTAATTAAAAATCAATAAAAAATATTAATTTAATTATATTTATTAACAAAAATAATAATATAATTGATTTATAAAAATATATTATTATTATTTACAAAAAATATATTTATAAAAACAATTAATTATAAAAATTTTAAATTAAATAATATAAAATTTAATTTTTATAAAATATTTTTTATTTATTAATTAAAATATTTATTAAATATTTTAATATTAATATTTTAAAAATTAATATATTATATTATAATAAATAAATTGAATATAATTTTAAAACAATTAAGAATATTAATATATATATTTTAGATTTATTATGTAATAAATTGTTTTTTTGTTTTAGTATTTTTATAGATATTTTTTTGGTTTTATATATATTTTTTGATTTGAAATTTATAAATTGAAGTAGATCAATTTGTTTTTTTTAGTTTAATTAAATAATATTATTATATAAAAATAAAATATTATTATTAAATTTAATTAATATAATTAGAATTAGTTTTTTTTTAAATTTGATTTTAAAAATAATTTTGATAAATTTTTTTTATTTAAATTTTATAAATATATTATTTGTTGTAATTAAAATATTATTTATTTGAAATTTAATAATATCAAATTTATTTTTTGTATTTGAATATAAAAAATAGAGGTTATATATTAAAACAATTATATTAAATTTTTAAATATAATATTTATAATAAATATAAAATTAATAATTTTTAATTTTCGGAATATTGTAAAATGATTTATATATTTTTAAAATTATTTTTAAATCAAAATTTATTTTTGTTAATAAAATAATATAAAATAATTAAATTAGTTTTATTAATAATTAAATATAAATTTAAATAATATTTCGAATATATAATTATATATTTTTAATTTTTTTATAAATTATAATTAAAACAAAAAATATATATTAATTATATTATTATATTATTAAAAATTATATTAAAATTATTATTTTTTTATTATTATTATAAATTTAAATAATTAATTTTAATTTTTTAAAAGTTTTATTAATATTAAAATTTTTGATTTTGTTTATAAAATAAAAATAAAATATTTTATTTTTAAATAATATTTTATTTTTGAAAATAATTTTAAAAATATTTTTTTTTATTAAATTATTAATTTTGATATAATAAAAATTAATATATATTAGTATAATAATATTAATTTTAAAGATTTTGTTTAAATTATAATTTTACAAAAATATAATTAATTATGATTTAGTATTTATAATAATATTTGGATAAATAATTAAAATAATTAAAATAATAAATATATTTATAAATTTTAATATATTTATATTAAAGATTATAGTTTTTATAATATATTAATTTATATAAAATCATAATATTTGGTAAGGGTTTTTTAATAATAATATGGATAATTATTGATTTAAAATAATAATTTGTAATATAATTCTGAATTTTTTTTATAAAATTAGTTTTAAAAAAAGATTTTTTTTGTAATAAAAAGGTTTAATTTAAATAATTTGAAATTATATAATTTTATTTAATTATTAGATAATATATATTTTTTTATTGATTTATAAAAATTTCTATAAATTAATTTATTTTTCTTTTATAATTAATCTGAATTTTTAATAAATAAAAATATTGGAATTAATAGGAAAATTATAAATTAAAATAATTAAATTATTATATTTAATTAAAACTTTTTTAATTTAATATTTAATATATAGTTTTTATATAATAAATATAATTTTTTAAATAATTATAATTTTTTATATAATAATTAAAAAAAATATATTATATTTTAATATTTATAAATAAATATTATATATTAATAAGATTAATATAATTTTATTAAATTTTATAATATTATTTATAATTTTTATTATTATTTTAAAAAATTTTATTTATAAATTTATTAATAATAATATTATATATTTTTTTAATTAAAATATAATATTATTTAATAATTTTAATAAATTAATATATTTCAATAGATATAGATTTAATATTTATTTTTATATTTATTATTATTTTAATAAATTTTTTATTAATAAATTATTTATTTATATTATAAATAATATAATTTAAGGGTTTTATATAAATATTTATTTAATAATATTAAAATATATTTTAAATATATTTTATAATTAAATTATTTAATATTTTATTATTTTATTAATAATATAAAAAATAAGTTTTTTATTAATATAAAATATATTAATATAAATATAAAAATTATATTTTATATTTTTTTAAAATATAAATTTGAATTTATTAAATAATTTTTTATATTTTTAATAATGTTTATAGAATTTGATTAATTATTTAAATATTATCAAATTATAATTATATTTGGTTTAATTTAATATTTATTATAATTGATATATAATTAAATATTTAAATTAATAATAAAAATATTGCAAATTTAATTTGTTTAATATATAAATAAATATTTTGTTTAAATAAAATTATATATGGATTTTTTAATAAAAAAATATATATTTGTATTTTTGGATAATAGGGAATTCTTTATATTATAAATTGTTTTATATAAAAATATTTTTAATATTTTTGTAATAAATATTAAATTTATTTATATTAATAAAATTAAATAAAAATAAAATATTAATAAAAATAATATAGAATTTTATTGTTTTAATTAATAATTTAATTATAATTGAATTAATTAAATTTATTGAATTAATTAAATTTATTAATTTAATATTAAATATAATAAAAATAGTATTTATTATTATAATATTAAATTTTATTTTTATTAATTTATAAAAAATTTAAAATTAAATTAATTTAATAATTGATTTTTTAGTTATTTTAATATTAATAATAATATTTTAAAATTTAATATTATTATAATAAGTTTTTATAATTATAAGTTTTATTATTAATATATAAATAAATATTTTAATAATTAATTTTTTAATAATTTTTTTATTATTAATTATTAGATTATAAAATATAAAAAATATTTTATTTATATTATTAATTTTGATATTAATAAATAATTATTATATTAATTATAGTTAATTATTTAATAATTTATTTTTATATTTTTTTTTGTTTTTTTTGTAATATTAATTATTGATTTTATTATTGTTATTATAATTTTTATTATTATTATAAAATTTTTAATTATTATTATAAGATTTTCAATTATTTTTTGAAAAATTAAAAAATTAATTAAATAAATATCGATTTTGAAATTATAAATAAAATTTTAAATATTAATTATAAATTAAGGATTCACTTTGATTTTTATTGAATTATTTTTTATTAAATAATTGTTTTTAATTATATAAACCTAAATTTAAATTCGAATTTAAAAAATTCTAATTATATTATTTTTAATTATAAAATTTAGAATTAAAATCTTTTTATTTATAATCTTAATTATTATAATTATATTTATTACTATAATTACGATTATTATTATTTCTATAAAATTTATAATTAATATAAAATATTTTATTTATTTTATTAAAAATAATAAAATTAATTTTTATAATATTAATATTAATAAAATTGATTTTAATAAAAATATATTTTAATAATTAAATTTATTTTTATATTTTAATTAATAATTATAAATCGTTTTAAAAAATAATAAATATTTTAATAAATTTTTAATAAATATAAATATATATTAAATTAAATTTATATATTATAAAAAATTTGTTTTATAATATATTATTATATTATTTGATAAAAAATAATTTATAAAAAATATTCTAAATTTTTTTAAATAAAATTAAAAAACAATTATTAATCTTTTTTTTTAAATTTGTAATTATTATATTTTCAAACAAAATTTCAATTTATTTATTTTTTAAATTAAAATAATATTTAATATTTTTAAAATTGTTTTTAAATATAATAATAAAAACTTTAAATATTTAAAATTTATTAATATTATTATAATAAAATTGTAATATATTATTGGTAAATATATTGGAGTAAATTTTTATTATTATTAATAATAATATTAATATTTAATTATATAAATTATAAAAAATAATAAGTTTTTATTAAATATTATTATTATTTTTAAAATATTTTATTATATTATTATTATATATTTTTTGTTGAGAGTAGCCAGGGCCGTATGAGCCGTACGGACCGCGAAGCGGCCCGTAGGCCTAATACGGCTTAGCGCCCTATCTTAAGCTTAAATAGCATACAAGGTTCAACCTTAGTTCTATAGTAATTTCAAATACATCACACAACTTGCACCTTCACGTGATCTACCTAATTTCAACATTTTTTATAAATTTATTAATATATAATATTAATTTTTTTATATAAAAATGTTTTGTTATTAATTATTATTATATTTTTGAATATTTTAATTATTTTGTTTTTCGAATTTTTTTAATATAAATTAATATTGTTAAAAAAAAAGTAAAATTTGATTTAATAATAAAGGTTTATTAATTGATTTAAATTATAAAAAAGTTATAATATTATTATAACGAATAAAATATTTTATTTATTTTAAATAAAATATAAAATTGTTTTAAAATAATATTTTAATTATTTTATTTTTGTTTATATATAATAATTTTTATTTTATATAAAATCAAAAAAAGTTTGATAAAATATAATTTTAATTAAAATATAAATATTTCGAAATTATAATATTTATTTATATTCGAATATATTAAAGTTATTGATTTTTTTAATAATATATATTAGTTAATAATAAAATTAATTTCAAATAATAATTTGTAAATTAAAATTCTATAAATCTAAATATTTATATTATCAAAAATAATATAAAATATAGAATTATATATTTTTAATTATTATATTTATAATTATTATATTAAATTTATTAATATAACATTTTTTTGTATTATTATATTTTTTAATTATTTTTTATATTTAATTAATAAAATTAATATTATTAATTATGTGAAATTATAGTATAAGTAATAGTTTTATTATAATGATTAATATTATTTTGGGTTTTTCGATTTTGATTTTAAAAAAGTTCGGTTTTTGTAATTAATGTTTTTTTAATTAAAACAAAGTTTGAAATATAAATCTATATTTATTTTTTTTATTAATAAATTTGATTAATAATCAAAAAAAAATTTAATAAAAAATCCGAAAACTGAAAAATCTTGATTTATATAAATTAAAAATTAATTTAAATAAATTTTTGTAAAAAAACTTACAAAGAATATATATTTTGAAAATAAAATATATAATAAAAATTATAGTAAACAAATATAAAAATATAAAATATTGTTTAATAAATATAATTAATATATATATATAAAATTGTAATAATAAAATTATTTTATAATATTAATATTTAATATTATTAAAATTTTGAAATTATATTAAATTTAAAAATATTATAAAATATTTTATTATAAAATAAATAATCGAAATAATTAAATAATAAATAAAATTATACAAAATATTAATTTAAAAATTATTCAATATAAATAATTATAAATAATATATTTCGATTATATATATAATAAATAAAAATAAAATTAAAATTAAAAACAAAAATAAAGGATTTTATTATAATAAAATAATAATAAAAATTAAAAAAGTATATAAATAAATTTTTATATTATATTATAAATAATAATATTGGATTTATATAATAATATACAAAAATCAGACAAAATTTTATTAATTTTTTTTTATTAATTTTTTTGAATTCAATTTTATTATTTAATAATTTTTATTTTCTTTAATTATAATAATTAGATAATAATTGATATTATAAAAAATAATAAATCTTTAATATTAAATATTAATATAATTTTTTCGCTATATCAATTATAATAATATTTTATATAAAAAAATAATATTTAAATAAAAAATTTTATTGAAAATTGTAAAATATAAATTTGTTTTTTTTGCTAAATATTCTACAAATTTATTTATATTATAAATAATTGTTTATATAATACTTATTAAAATTTAATAATTATATCCGTATTTCCAATTTTCGAAATAACAATTTTTGAAAATAATATTTAATCGATTTGTATATTAATATTGATTAATATTGAATTATTTTGATAATATAATTGATATATTAATAGTAAAATAGTATATTATAAAAATATATAAATCGATTGTAAATCGATCTGCAAGCTTATATGCCTGTTACGCGGGTATACCGGCCGCATGCGGCCGCACGCTCCGGTGAATCTGCCCTGCAGATTCACTGGTATCGCAACAAAATATATTATAATATAAAAACTTATATTTTTTTACAATACAATTATTAACCTTATCTATTTTATAATTAAAATACTAAATTTCTAATCTATAATATTATTTTATTAATTAATATTGAAATTATTATAAATAATAAAAAAACAAATATACTATAATATTTAATATATTTGATTTAAAGCTTTAAAAACTATATTATAAATTAATTATATATACCTGTTAATATATATTAGCGCTGTAACGTGGGGGTGCCGCTAGCGGCATGCCGCGGCCGTGCGCGGCGCATACGCAAGCGTGCCGTAGGCACGTGATTTATCCAACAATATATAAGCGAGAACTTTAGATTTTAAGTATTATAAATGATAAAATAATGCCCGGCATTAGAGACGCCTAGAGGGGATTGGATTTCTAAATATAAAATGGGTTCGAGTTGAAAGCAAGCAAAATGTCACGGTATAATTAGTAGATAATAAAAACTTGAAATTTTTTATTATTTTATTATTTTATTATTTTACCATTTTACTTTTTTACCATTTCACTCTTCTACCATTCTATCATTCTATCATTCTACCATTTTACTATTCTACTATTCTATTATTTTATTATTTTATTATTCTATTATTCTACCATTCTACCATTCTACCATTCTACCATTCTACCATTCTACCATTCTACCATTCTACCATTCTACCATTCTACCATTTTACCATTCTACCATTCTACCATTCTACCATTCTACCATTCTACCATTCTACCATTCTACCATTCTACCATTCTACCATTCTACCATTCTACCATTCTACTATTTTATCATTCTACTATTCTATTATTTTATTATTTTATTATTTTATTATTCTATTATTCTATTATTCTATTATTCTATTATTCTATTATTCTATTATTCTATTATTCTATTATTCTATTATTCTATTATTCTATTATTCTATTATTCTATTATTCTATTATTCTATTATTCTATTATTCTATTATTCTATTATTCTATTATTCTATTATTCTATTATTCTATTATTCTATTATTCTATTATTCTATTATTCTATTATTCTATTATTCTATTATTCTATTATTCTATTATTCTATTATTCTACTATTGCTACGATAAATTTAGAAGAGTGCCTAAGATCTCAGGTGTAGACTAAGATATTACCTAGGCATCTCTCCTTGTTAGATCGTATAGTTGTATAGCTATATTATTTATTTTATATATATAAAGGGCTTTGCCCTTTATAGATATAAGGGCTTTTTAAGCAATATACTACATTTCAATCTTGATGCTTTAGTATCGTAACAACTATTTTATTATTTTACTATATCGCAACTTTTTTTCGATCGAACAATAATATAGGGTTTAAATAATGCTAATAAATAGAACAAAAATGCTAAAATTCGATCAATCAAATTTATATTCGAATATAATTCAGATTTTGTTTGTCAAATCAAATATTTGTGTTGGATAAATCACGTGCTTACGGCACGCTAGCGCATGCGCTGCGCACGGCCGCGGCGTGCCGTTAGCGGTATCTCCGCGCTAGCGGGCTTATATAGTTGATCTGTAGCATAGCTTTTAAAGCTTTAAGCCAAATACACTGTATACTATAGTACATTTGTTCTCCATCGCCCATGATGATTCAAACAATAACGTAATTTTCTCAATCTAAGTTGAAGAATTATACATACATGATCAATACGAATTCGAAGAATCATCTGCAAGAAATTGAAAGATATGATACGATACGATACATTCGAGAATCGAAGAATATGTGTGTGCGCTGAAGGTCATTGAAATGCAGCAATAGCTTGTTTTCAAGGATAGCAAAACATATGCAATCTCCTCGTTCGAGCCTTTGTATCCCCAAGATGTATCAGATTGTTGCCGTTGTTGTTGTAGGAAAAGCTTCACTGCTATTCCATTTGTGCAAGAGGAATCGGCACGCGAGCTTTTGCACAAGTCGCTGATATTTCAAAAGTTGACCACTTTCAGAAGCTTCAAAAGATGTATGTCTTACCAGGGTAGTGGAAATAAGCATGGTGGGATACAACGAAGAGAGATTTGGTGATATGTATGGACGCCTCATTCTGGACTATAGTGGGATTCTGGATTTGTACTCATCCATTTATATGTTACCAACCAACCCTGCATCCATCCCACGTATTGCAGATAAAGGGGACAATTTTGGAGATCTGCATGTGGTATTCCAAATGCTGGGTCTTGACAAATGAAGGAAACAGTTCCGAATGTTAATCTTATAATATGCACTCAATGAACGATTTCTCTCTGTGAGATATGTGAGAACTCAAAATGTCGATTCGAATTGACTGACTGATCATTGCAGTTAGATTGCTCAACTCTATCTATAGCCTAGCCAACTAAGAGTAGGGAGCCCTTTGGCCGTATCATCGGAATCACTGTAATGATTCGACCCGAGGCTGTCGATATATATGAGTACCAGAGCAAAGCGTGGGGAATATTTATTTGTATACTCACAAAACCATAATGTGCCATTTCCTTCCTATGCTTAACTGAGATTCGAAAAATCTAAATCTCGCCGTTGCAAATGCTGCTTAATGACGGAACCCAATGATTCAGATGAGATTCCACTCTCGAGAAGAGTCGAAAGTATCCAAGGTATCTCAAATATAGTAGTGGTGGGAAAAGCACTAGGAACCCCCC
>JANPYM010000003.1:185559-205301 GCA_025890175.1 Ciborinia camelliae
CCCCCCCCTTCCCTTCCCCCCCCACCACTCCACTGACCAGATCCGCTTCTGAAAACCAATCACCATAGTGACATTTATAACACAGTTGGGTGGAAGGTCTTCCGGAATTGTATGAAAAGAATGGATTGAATGTGATTGAAAGTCATCACATTCCGCAAAAGAATCGACATCGAAAATTGTGGACTCATAGTCATCTCTTAGGACTTGAAGATCTCACCAAGAATTCCATGGTGGCGGGGACGGAGAAGGAGGATGAACTTCGTCGGTTTACGGATTTGTTGAGTGAGGAGGCTGCGAGGGGGATTTCTTGTGATAATCCGTGGATATGTGTCGTGGGACAAAAGATATCTTGATTGGGAAGGTTGTTGAATGAAGTTTGTGGTTGGGTAGTGCAGGGAATATATATCTTATTTTCTTTTGTTCATATTTTGCTAGAATTGAATGTTAAGGTTATACTGGTAGAACTCGGATGATTTCATTTTCTTCATATTCGAGTAGCATGATAGCTCTTCTGTTGGTTAAGGTTACCGATAGTAGTCAGATGGAAGATGGGAGGAGAATGTAACTCATCCGGACGCAATTTTGAAAATACGTTGGCAGCACAGCACAGCACAGCTAGCTAGCTATGATTCTCGCACAAACCTTGATATCCGCACCCTCGAACAACCCAACCAGACCGTCTAATATTGAGCTTCACACACACAACAACAAGACACACACTTTTCTTCCTCCCGAGGTAAAGACATTCCAGGCTTGGAATATGGGGCCCTATTTTCCAGGCCCTACTACTTCTGAATAGAGAGATTATATCAACCGATAAAAGAATAAAAAAGAGACCAGATCTGATCTGAAGAGGAAGGGGTCTATGATATCTTGAATGGATAGTTGGGACTTCTTCCAGTGGATATCGGAGAGAAGGAGAGAGACACCATTCCATTCTGATCAATTGGTACACTGGAGCTTGAGATGGTATTCTATTCTTCTCTCTGCCAGAGTGCCAGAGTGCCAGAGCGTCTATTCGAATACACAACTCAGATGAATGTGAACCTGCTCTTCGACCTAGCAGCGCTCTCAGCACCCAGAGAAAGTATTTAAACAGACGAGACGAGTTGTGAAAATACAGAGATTCGCGATACATAGATGGATATGAAGTGGATGTATGAAGAATATGTTAAGGGGGGAAAGGAGTGAAAAGAATCTTCATATTCATATTCGAAGTTGCGCCGTCTTCTTAGGTAGGGAGTGCCAAAGATTCAGATTCCACCCGCCCACCCGCCTAGTGTACTGCATCAAGGAAGGCTCTTCTTCTTCCTCATACCAATACCACCTACATCAGCTCTCAAACCAAACCAAGCAGCCAGACGGAAAAGAAAGGAAAGGCGCCCCCGTCTACAGACATGACGACACACGCCATTCCATTCCGAACGAAGTACCAACTTTAAATTTTAAACCGCGAAACATTCGATCCAAATCCAAATCCAAATCCAAATCCAAATCCAAATCCAAATCCAAATCCAAATCCAAATCCAAATCCAAATCCAAATCCAAATCCAAATCCAAATCCAAATCCAAATCCAAATCCAAATCCAAAGCGATCATTCACATAGACCTACTGCCTACTGCCTATTGCCTACTGTCTACTGATGCATGCATGGACGGACGGATGGAGATAAAGGTAGGAGTAATTATATACAAGGCATGTGTACGAAACGAAGTACTGAAAAATAATTCCGACCAAGGCCCATGTAAATTCTACCGTAAGAGTCGATAGATTGCCTATCAAGCCAATGGAGTATCTCAAAGATCTCCACCCACCCCCTGAAGACATCGCTTCCCCACCATCCTTCCTTCACCTGGCCTTGCCTTTCCAGATGGGCCCAAGGTAAACCATTGATGAAAATCCAACTCCATGAGTAGAGTGTAGGACTCTACCTCATTCCGCGAACCAAACGCCCGATCGAAATAACCATGGTTATTTTGATATCCACCTTGAACGCCTCGAAACAAAACACATCATCCACTTAGGATGGTACTATCATCTCGTTGGCTCTCGCGGTCATCCGTTAACAGGAACTTGCACCTTCTTTTGTATTCTTCTTAATATAAGTTGCATACTGCTTAGATCAAAATCCTCCCTCTTGGGATCCCAAGCTGCGATGACATCAAAAACAAGAAAAGCCTTCTCAGCTTCCAGTTCAACAAATCCCGAGACCTTGACAGAGCCTCTTGGGGGAAGATTCTGCCTCGGGCGCAGCCTTCTGGTGATCTCGACATATTTTATTTTAGCTGCAATCAGGGATTTTGCTAACGATGAATGCAAATCCTGGAAAGTGTACGTAAGGATAGGGAGGATCTCTTCTTTCACGTTTGGTTTACCGGGTGCCGCAGCGTCCCCGATTTCTTTGCTTTTGTCGCCCAAAGTATTTCGTGGTGGTAGATCCTTCGTAGTCAATGGGCGTTGGACACCCCCAGCAACTTTTTGTTGTCCGTTCAACTCCCTCGTCTCCTTCACCCATTTTTGTGATCGAGCGAGTATTTGATCTATCGATTGCTGAGTGGGAGTAGCTTGAACTTCTACGCCGAACTTTCCTGCTATGCTTCTAAATTCTTCAGCGGCCAGTACTTTGAAAAAACTCCATGAAGATTGAAAAACAGCTGTTGGCCACAAAACATTTCGTATTTTGTATACTAATGAGGCCTCGACGGGTGCTACGACCCAGGAAATTGTATCGTCAGTGATTTCGAGTCTGATGTATATTATTAGTCTTGTTTCGTGTGATCTTTTGTGGCAAGTAACCTACCCCGATCGTTCAAATGTTGGTGGTGGAAATTTAGGGAAATCAATATCAAGCCAAAGTCTTCTGGTTTTCATATTTTTCCCGGCGAATCGCACGATGCCTGGAGTTTTACTAGCAAAATCTCGCATGAACTCCGCCAAGTCAACTGGAAGAATGTTAATAACTATCACCCAATTCGTAATTGTTGCGCAGAAAACGAACCTCTGAGTTTCTGTAAGAGTTCTGCGTCCTTGCTTATCCTCATGAACTCTTGGAATTCTGGATCAGTTCCTTTGTAAGGAAAAGCAGGGAGCTCTTTCGTGGTGCCGGGAAATGGTATGAATAATGGTTGCGCCGCTTCTTGCCATTCCTCCTCTGGGATATGTTTGGATGCCTCCTCGGCAGCTTTATCGAAGGGGGCGAGAACTAGTCGAGTGTAGATCTCAAAGGAAGCAATGGCTACGATAATGGTGATGGCTGCATTTCTATATCATGTCAGTATATATGCTTCCTGCAGACACAATCAAAGCAAGCATACTTTGGGTTAAAAGGTGGTTTCTTGAACCGAACCACCTGGATATCTGATGCCGATGATGATGCATGTCTCTGCGCATTCAAGCGCATAGGTAATGTACTTGTCGAGAAGACATTAGGTGTTAGTCTCGCCCGCACATTCGTTGCTCGAGGTTTAATGAATCGAAACATCGTGGAGGGTGGTGGTGGATCAAGGCCCGCCTTCAAACTGGCGAGCCCTTGATAGGGAATTTATGTGGCGAATTAGGTAGATTCTCTCGTGTTTACGGATGCGATATTGATGGAATATCTGGTAGATTTGACGTGAAGGGAGGTAAGTAATGTCAATAGTCAAATAATATTCGTGAGGATGTGAGTTGAAGAGGTTTGGTAGGAAAGTAACAAGAGCGCAAGATGGATCTACTAGGTAGGTAAGCCAGTTCGGCCTTGTTTACCAATTTATTTCCGAATAAAGCAAATAACCTGACAAAACCTTTGATGGCAAATTTACCAGATTTGATGAATAATAACCAAATCAAGAAACGATTCTCTCTCTTTTTTTGCACTATGAATAAATATTAATTGGGGTTTTATATATCTATATAAATTCTCAAAATGTAGAAGGAGTAGTAATCTTCAAATGCCGAAAGATCTTACCTACCTACCTATCAATCCTATCCTTTCTCATCCCATCCCACACGATATCAACTCTGTCTGAAAGTGGTTTAGCGTCAAATCGCGGCTTAGCTTGGCTGGGTACCACATCTTGAGGTTATCAGCACCCGACAGCATCGACACTCTCCAGAACGTCACTTGAGTATGAGCTTCTCAAACCACATCAACAAAACTCATCAACAAATATGAAGCTCTCCTCCAGCTTCCTTTTACCATTTCTGGCCAGTACAGTCTGTGCCGCATCGAATCCCGCCCGTGCATACATCTTCGAAGGCCAACAGTGGCCAAATAACTTAGCATCACCTCCAGCTCTATCCCCCAATGAAGCTCGACTCATTCTCGCACAACGATTAGGAGTGTCACAATTTCATGATGTCGGATCGGTTGACCGTAGTGCCATTCAGCATATCAATAAGTTTGGAGGACAGTTGAAATCATTATTCAAGGATGCGCCAAAGGATAGGGCGGCTGAGTTGGTTATGATTGTTGAGGGAGTATCAGAGGAGACGGCCGGACCAGTCTTGGATGCTTGGTCTTCTATCAATCCAGCATTCACAATCTCAAATCCACCTTCAGTTAGGACGACGCGGAAATTGGCAGATGATTTGGAGTTACAAGTCGGAGAGGCAAAGAAATGCTCTCTTGAAGAAGCTATCAATCCATTCGCAGATGAATGCTGGAATGGAAATTCGAAGATTATGCACATTGACTTGAAGAAGCAGTCAAAGGTATGGGAAATACGATACTCTTCCAGAGATTACTTGGCTAATGTTGAGACAGAATAAGGATTTCATCAACACAACTTTCGAACGATTAACTAAATTCGCCTCCAAAGAAGAAATGAATGTACTCGTCATCCTCATGCCTGAATCACACAGAGGCAGTGGCTCTTACGGCTCTTACGCTATACCTTCACAAAAGAAGCTCTCCAGTAGAAAAAAAGTCGAAGAACCAATGACCGGATCTGTCGATAACCAAGTACAAAAATCCCCGAGTTCCAATTCTTCCTACAACAATAATACTATCATCAGAACAACTCTTCCTGTCTGCCATGCCTCTTTGGACAAATGTATCTCTTCCACACACAACTGCTCATCGATGGGCGCTTGCTACAAGAAATACACATCCCAATCCGGCGATTGCTTCGCATGTAGATGCGGTGCTGATTCGGGACGTGGAGGATCTGCTTGTCAAAAAAGAGATATCAGTGGTCCTTTCTGGTTGATTTTCATTTCCAGTCTCGTCCTAGTCGGGCTTGTTTCCTGGGGAATCGGCATGTTGTATAGCATTGGCGATGAAAAATTACCTGGGGTCATTGGTGCCGGTGTTTCTTCCGGCAAGGGAAGATAATCGTTGTATGAATTCCGAAAGATATGTACGCTTAGGTTCGAAGACTGAGAGATTCGAGGAGCTTTTATTTGGTCATGGTAGGCGTTTCACAAGAAGAAAGGAAGAGATCGAGAAGCCTGTATTTGTTTGGGCTGCATAGTAGCCGGTGTACAGACACGGGTGTGTCACTTATTTATAGCAATGAAATTTCATCAATCCCATTCATCTTTACCGTGCAGCCGCATTTTTTTCGAATCGTGGTATTCGTATCATCCACTCCTTTCAGGATATATAAGATTACCTGATAAACCAAGTGGTGGATTAGTGCATACTAGGTAGGTACTATGCATACAACTCTCATAAGAGCCATTTACGAATAACAGTTCATGTAATTGTTTTCACCATTCCATTCCATTCCCTTTTTGTCGCCATTGTCGGCTTTCATTATTACTTACCTTACTTACCTTGATTACCTACTTTACTTGATTTTATCTGTTCATCTCATCTCATCTCATCTCATCTCTTCTCTTCTCTTCTCTTCCCCTCTCCATTCATTATCAGCGAGGAAACCCATTCTGGAAGCTAGACGTAGGTACCTAGCTAGCTAGCTGGATATCTCTCGCTCTCGGTCTCTGATCGATTCATCAATCATAGTATGCACTGTCTCAGATGCATTTCCGGGTGCAGAAAGGGGAATCAATATCAGAATGGTTGATTATATCTCCGATACTGTGATGTTGAGGGGTTTGGTTGGGGATTGTTTTATTGTGTTTTTATAGTGGAGGGGATGGGATTTGTAGGTTAGAGAGGGGGGAAGGGGGAGGGGGGAACTTATTTCGGTTAAAATCCCATTTATGTTTAAATGAGGAGATAAATAAAAAAAACTCACCTAATCATAATATCAGCATTCTTAGCCATGTGCCTGCGACTTTCGTGGTATCTATCTATCTATCTATATAAAGGAAAGGAAAAATAAATAAGAGGATAGTTTGTCGGGAATATGATATTTACATACAGAATGCGATGACCGCGCAAGGAGTACGCAACGCAATGGTTGGTCGAAATATGGGTGTGTTAATTATTGAAAGGTTAGATGGGAAGGATGGTGATGGGATGGATGGTGATGGATCATAATTGTGTGATGTGCGATGTTTATTTGTATATCTTGTATCCTGATTGTATTGTCGATTTTATTTTTTCGTTATTTCGTCACTTCGTCGCTTCGTCGCTTCGTCGCTTCGTCGCTTCTTCTTCTAGATCCAACTTCCAAGAGATATCGTTAAAAGGAAAGAAAACTTTACCAATAAAATAGGGATTTATACACCCACTTACTTACAGTATGTGTGATCTTGATCATGAATTCAACTCATCGAAAAGCCCTTCAGTGATTGGGACTATCTGGCATGCAGATTTACTGCATCATCTAATGGAAAGGGAAAGTCTGTACCTACTGTTTTTTATATCCACACTTTAGGTAGTAAGTAAGCAACGGGTTATTAATAATTGGATGATTCACTGCGATGCCTATGAGATAGGGAAAGACACACTCATTCTGGCTAGGGAAGTGTAGATTTATTTACCTTACCCGGGCGACCCCAGAATCAAGTCTAGTCCAGCAATCACATGTACCTAGCTAGCTATATCCATCCATCCATCCATTCATTCCCACTCTTCGTGCTCAACTCGAGGTTCTAAGTTATGAGACTCAGAGATATTCCTCGGATGCAGATAAACGCATCGCATCTCGAATCGCAAGTCTTGAGTCTTGATCTTGATCTTGAGTCTTGATGTTGAGATAGAAAAGAACCTGGATGTGGATATCTCTATGCTGGGCTACCCGGACGTTGAATATCTCATCTCTCTGCAAGAGAAAGACAAAGGGGAAATGGAAATGGAAATAGGTATAGGTATAGGTATATAAGAGGAGACTGATGGCTACAACTCAAGTCCGGGTCGCTTGCCGTGGCTCTTTTGTCTTCTATGCTCTGCTAGGAGCTGAAATAGTATTCGCATATGATATATAGGTATATAGGTATATAGGTATATATAACGGGGGATCAATGACAATACTTATTCTGAGATATGACTTCCCACGGATCACGAGGGGATGGTATTTAGTTGGTGTTGGTGATGAGTATGGCAATCATAGCATCTCTAGCGATGATGACAATATGATCCCCGATGATGATAATTAGATTTACATTTCTTCCCAATTCAATTCAATTTGATGTTTATGACATGCTATGACATGTTATGTATATGTATATATCCCCAAAATATAGAACGAATAATCTCCAGAGCGAATCACCGTTCGTTTTCCTATTCAGGTTCCCCAGTGGGACTCTATGGAATGGAATGGAATAATGGAGATGGAGCTGCAGATCATAGAATGGGATGCGTATTCTGGCCAGCGTTCTATTTCATATGCATGCTACAGTACAACTATAACGCGTATTTATGAGGGTCTAATACGATAGATAGTCAGTCGGTGTTCTCTCCTCATGTTGAAGTCGCATCATTTAGACATCTACAATTATTTCTCCATCTATACATACATTACGTCCAAGTTCCTAATGAAATCAAGGAATCGCGAATCATTTTCATGGATGTGCTAGATAGGTATGGACCTACGAATGTAACGCGTTTTCTCGGTTACTTTTCCTTTTTGGGTCTCATGTTTTGAGGATCGGAATTTCAATTTCTGGGTGGAATGGATGGGTACGAATGAGGGATGAGGATGTTTATATACCTAGGTAGGTACCTTTTTATAATGGGTAATATCTCATTTGCATGATCTGGTCGATGAAGTTTATGAGATGGGGATGTGTATGTGTATGTATGTGTGTATGAAGATGCGCTTCTTATATTAAAGGTAAAATTCTAATAAATGATATTGAGTTTATGATTTAATTTTCAAATGCATGTGTTTGTTTACCTACCTACCTATATATAGATGCAGATTCGAGGTAGGTTAGAACTTGAAAGGTGGGTTGGGGTTGGGGTCGGGGTAGATACTTCGGTAACTAGGTACCCATTCAGGGAGAAAAGGAAGAAGCGAGGTGATGCTCCGGAACTCGCGACGCATATCTCCCACTGGCATCCAACTGCAGAGATCAAGAATCGAGCATGCGAGAAACAGTTTCCAGAAGTATCAACCGATGAGAAAAAGAACGTGCATCGGGGCGGGGCGGCGCAGCGCGAACTAAAAATGATGTACGTGTAAAAAAGAGGGTGATTCTTTGCGTAAAGATCAAAGGTGTGCCGAATTGGAATCTCGGATGTAGAGAGAGGAGGGGGGCGTGGGTTGAGACTGCTGGCTATACGGTATGCGACTACGCAGCTATGGATATGAAGGGTGGAAGGGAGGTGAGGACTGGTATTCTGTCTGGTGATGATAAGGTTATGGGCAATATACGATGAGAAGAAGTAGATATTAATAGCAAACACAAAAAGCACTGCAATGTAATGTAATGTAACGGGAATATTTGCTAGGTGGAGTGAGTGACATTGGTATTGTTCCTCCTTACTCTGAAGAGCGAGAATCCGGATATTGTCGTAGCTCCGAGTTGTAGGTAGGGTGTCTTACTAGATTCATGCAGTAAGTAAGTAGCCTGTCAAAGATTTGGAATAGAATACAATAAGTTATAACGTGTGCCAATGATCTTGAACTTGGGTCACTGTAAACCGTAACTCGCAACTGGTGGCCAAGTATTTAAGAAATAAAGAAAACCTATCCATACATACATGATAAAGAGAGCCTATCCAAGCAAAGATAAAAAAATGGTAGTTATTTTTCCTCCCAAAGCTGGCAAAGTTGGTTGCGGGTGCGATATAGATATTGAAATCGATACTGCATTCAAAGCAAAAGCAAAAGCAAACTCCCCCGATAGCTAGGCATTATCCATACATCAATTCCAGAACTTGTCAAGTGGCGAACTCAACTTTGCATTATATGCGCCCTTAAAATTGAAATGTGTGACCTCTCTCGACTACTTACTTTGCGTGCACATAACCCATTCAGTCTTTGCGCCTCCGTATCTCTACCGAACTCATACTGGTATGGGGTCACGCGTTGAATATCTGCAAGGGAAACTTTGTTGTGTGCAGTTCTTTCCGACGCGAGGTTCTGGGCGCAGATGAAGATGTCACGAATCTCATCTCCCGTCCATTAAGTGGCTGGCCCATATTGCTATGCTTCTTTTTCTCCACCCATTGCTTAATCTCATCACTTTCCGAGCACAGACCATGTTCTTCTATTTCTGTGAGACAGGTGCCGGATTTCGGTTTGTTGGGCTGGTGTCAATTGCTTGAACTTGACAGTACGGTGGACTCGAGAGAGGATGGCTGGTTCAATATCCGTGACTTTGTTTTGGTTCGTCGTCATTATCAAGATGCCTTTGAAATTATCGAGTTCGTGAAGACGTGCTTTTGGGGATTCATGAGCTTGACACTTGAAATTATTGATGGGTGTGGGTGGCTTACGATATAACAGTCCCTCTCTGATATAAGCATATTCATTCCTAAGCCTTTGATGTATTAAAGCATCCGCCCCATCTCTGATATAAATCGTTAGTGGTCTTTTTCCAGAATGCTTTTCTACATGTCTTACATCAATAGTATGACGTTCCAACTTGCTGCAAGCTCACACATCTCCTTCAGCATCTTCTCTGCTTCATCGAGTAATGTGATGTCGCTCATATCAACTTTGAACAAGCCCATGTTGGAGGCTTTGGCTAAAGACTCGGCGAGAAAAGCCTTACCTGTTCCACTGGGGCCTTTCTTTCGTTAGCTAATAATCTACAAGTATGGCATGATTACCCATTCGCGTACCGTGAAAGAGTAAGATGAGGTTATCTCTCTTTCCAATATTGGTATTTTCAATGTGTCTCGTGGGCAACTGAGCCATCACGTTCATATGTTGAGCCACCAATTTTTGAATATATCCAAGCTCTTTTCGTTCCATATTTCCAGGCATTACAAATTTTTGGTAAATCTCGTGCTCGGCATTTTTCTTGAATTCCTGGGTTGCAATCTTGTCGAGTGAAAATTGACACCACATCTTGCCAGTCAACGCATATCCCAAAACTCGAGGTGCCAGCAGCAGATCATTGTCATCGTCCTGGAAAACACCATCTTTCTCCATAGCCGTACACCATGCGGTGGTCGTGTTATCCTCGCAGAGGGAGCATTGACAAATCCGAGTAAGAGCCTGGGCGTGCCCTCCTAAAAGAGGCGACCCGGTTCTTCTGACGTAGTTCTCTGTATCCAGAACTATTTCTTCGTCTATCTGTTTATTGAATGTAATTAGTATATACCAAACGGTTTCTGACAGAGTATCATACATACCTTTGCAAACCTCGCCCCTGTGTTTTGTAGTTTGATAACATCGCCACAGTATCTCAATACTGGTCCAGCTCTTTGATGGCCAATTGTATATTTCCGAAACAATCCCCTACGATTGAAAACGATTTTCTTTCCTTCACGCCTGCTGTATTGCTCGTGTATCCGAATGGCATCAATACCCCGTTTTCCTCCGTGCGTGAAGAAATCCACCGGGTAGATTGGCAGGTTTAAGATGGCCATGTTGTCATCAAAGGGTTGAATAGTAAAATTGTACATATTTCGCACCAAGGATTTCCCATCCCAATCCCATAGCCATGCTGTGATTATCAATGAACAATCTGATCCAAACTGAACGTCGTTGACTTTGAGCACTTGGGGTGCTTCATGTACATCTTGCGAGTCTGAATGTGACCAATTTGTGACAACCAGACTCCCTGGTATGATCAGAGTATCGAGTTCATTGAATTTGATGGTCGTGTAAGTATCCCTGAATTGTTGAAGTTTAACTAAATCGGGGCAGATGTTCTGATGCGTATCCAAGAGTATGCGGAATCGGTGGCGAAGCAGTGCATTTGTTTCTGCAGGTAGTGAACTCTGTTTTTCAAGGAATTTTTTCCAATACATAACGATTGGATTCCGTACTTCTGACAGACTGACGACTTTACTATCCCATTTTTCTCTCCCTGTATGTTCAATATAATCTTTCAGGATCTCCTTGAGCAGGTTTAATATTTCTGGGTCCGCGATAGAAATCGTCCATGAATTCGAGTTCAATCCCACATCGTCGACATTTCCGGTCAGTTTTAGCCAAATTGAAGGGACTTCAGCTTGTAAGTTATCAAACCCCACGACAGGGCCTGGATCTCTCGATTCCGTCTTAACCTTCTCATCGATGTCTCTGTGCTTAATGTAATACTGTATGTCCTCTTCGGTTTTTGCGGGGTTATCCGAGAATTGTTTCTCTGTGCCTCTACATTCTTCTGACTTGGATACGAGGTTCTGCAATTTTTCGATTTCCTTCTCGAGGGACGTGATTCTTTTCAGCGAGTAATCAATCAATCTGTCATTCGGAGGGGTTTCATTGATGTCATTCTATAGAAATCAGCAACGGCATATCTTGGCTAGAACAAGATACACCTTTCAATAGACTTACAGTATATGTAGGATTCTCTTGAGCGACCTGGACGTCAAGATTATCTTGGACTTCCGTTGTAGACATCTCAGCTGTACTTTCTCACTTGGAATTGGTATTTGACTTCTTTATTGAGTAACGATGAGAACTATGTTATTATTAGTCCTCTGAACTTTAGCTCAAGAGATATTGGATATTTTCTTTCTTCGGAATCAACTGGCCTTATTATGTTGATATCTTTTCGGGTACATAAGCCGTTCTAGTTGGAAGAAGTCAAGTCTCAAGTGTATGGAGAGTAAAAGAACTAAAGGCAGCTATTTTTGGTTTCACGTATCTAGACACAGTCATAGATTTAATTGATGAACAGCCACATAAACTCAGAGTGGTTGATCAGTCAATCAGTCAGTTATCAGCCAACTTTTGATATTCAATTAATAATCCTTATTTTAAGAAATCAGAATAAAATAATTCTTTTTTATTTGCGGCTGGAGAATGTCGACTGGTATGCACATTACATGAACCTGTATATATTCATCTATTATCGTGATGCAATGGAATCATATGATGAAATAGTTGATACGAGAAGGCCTTGCTGTTCTTATTTGTGTTATGATAACGGAGCCCTACTTCCCATCTGAAATCGGTCTTGATCAATTGCCAGTCTTAGCACTAGTTCACGAGTCTGGTGCCCGTGATAATCTGAAGGATTTCCATCCATCGTTTTTTGTCGACCATGGGGACCCTCAAGTTCTGGAAGAATGGTACGGTGCGACAATTGAAACGGCAAAGAGGCTATTTGAAGATATCAGCGCTACGCAGAGAACTCTCGACGCCATATGGATGAGAAGATAATTAATCGCCGTGGGCAAGGTGTGGCCAAAGGAGTGCGAAACTTCGTCTCTGCTATTCATCACTTCTTACAAACATCCACTCCAACAGCAGATATCGCCAAAAGAAATCACCCGGGACGAAATATAGCGGTTTCGCGTATTGAGCTTTTACCTTCCTCATCTATGATGCGAAGAATAAGAAGATACATGAGAGCTTTCTTGCAAATGACAGGCCATTGGGATTTCCATACAGCGATGAGCTGCCATACATTTAGTTGAAGGGGCAGCTAAATCAGCATTTTCGATCCATGATTCTACAAATTCATCCGCAAGTTGTGAAAATATTCGCCTCCATCACGGTAAACTACAATAAACGGTCGTCGTCCAGAAGAGTTGCGAGAGCCGATATTCGTGATGCCATATTTACTTCTCCGAGGACCAGAACGATATCCAATAGGCACGATAGAAAATATTTGAAAAGCAACGCTGGGTAGGTAGGTAGGTAAGAAGGATGATATGATCTTGGTATAGGATGACGCTAAACAAGGCTGTAGATATCTAATGCGATGTCATATGAAGGGTTTAAAAAGGTTGAATTTCTGATAAACCAGCTTTTGAATTTGCCATTCCAAGATATACATGATCTTCGAGTTGATATGTAAAGAAAATAGCAATGCAAGAACAAATGAGATTTCGACTACGAAAGTAAAAGAATTGAGAAAAAAAACGAAACGAAACGAGAGAATAAATGAGAAGAAAGAGAAAGAATAATGAGCCGGATCTCAAGGAATAGGTAGGTAAAAAGTTGGATACAGGAACGGATAAAGGAGTCAACCAAACCTGGCGTGTACCAACCTGGGTACTTTACGTGCAAGCATTTGATGCTTCGCCGCAATCGTATATGATTTTCCGTTCCAGTTTCGTTTCCCCCAGAAGACTCCAGACTCCAGACTCAATCAACACAGTAGGTTAACTAGGTAGTCTGGCTCCCTTAGCCACCCATTATTCATTGTCTAATACCTACCTACCTCGAAAATGAACAGGAGATATCGGTGGTAAACCGAAGGACGAAATACAATCCAATTCATTCATCCATCATCCATCCATCCGCTAATTAGCTAGAAAAAACATCTATCGAAGTTCACGATTCCAGAAACATATAAATCCAAATCCAAATCCAACCCTCATCTATCATCCAACACCATCCAACACCATCCCATCAATCCATCCCGATCTTTCCCCCCCAACAGAACGAATAGAAAGAAAGAAAGAACAAAAGATTCAAGCCCCAGTTTAGGTAGCCCCGCGACGCGACGTGACGCGCAAGCAACTGAAATTTAATTTTCGACCGTGACCGACGGGGACAATTAAGCCAAGTAGGTATTAGATAGATAGAAAACCCCAACCATTACACATCCATGCATATGAAACCCCAAAAAGGGGATTTTGGTGACGGTTATAGTATTTTAATTTTAGCACCTGAGGAGTTCTTTTTGCTTGATAGCGACGGGAGGAATGACTTATTTTTAACTGGAAGGATGGGCGGGATAGGGAAATGTGATGGGAGGTGGTAAGTGATACTAATGAGTAATGATTAATAAGATAGGCAACAAGCCTACCGCAAAAGAGAGGATGTTGGAAAGGGTTCTAAATAAGTTATTAATAGTATTATAAAAATCTATTTATAATTAAGATTTGTAGGTTTGTAGATTTGTAAATTCGTAGATTCGTAGAATCGGAGAAAGAAGGTAGATTCGTAGATTTATAGATTTATAGGTTCGTAGATTCGTAGATTCGTAGATTCGTAGATTCGTAGATTTATAGATTTGTAGATTTGTAGGTTCGTAGGTTTATAGATTTGTAGATTCATAAATTCATAGGTTTATAAATTCGTAAATTCGTAGATTTGTAAGTTCGTAGATTCGTAAATTTGTAGGTTCGTAGGTTTATAGGTTTGTAGATTTATAAATTTATAGGTTTATAAATTCGTAAATTCGTAGATTCGTAAATTCGTAAATTCGTAAATTGTAAATTCGTAAATTATAAATTTGTAGATTCGTAAATAGGGTATATAAACCTTGCTATCGCTATCCCTATCAATTATTTAATTAAATTATGGATTTGTAGAATCAAGTTCAATTTCAAAATATTATGTTTTGTTGTTATATTATGTAATGTTCTTTTTATATTGAAAGCCATTTTTTAAAAATATATTATTCTTAAAGGTTGTTTTTGAATAATTATAAATTATTAATCTGTATCTTTTAATTAACTTGTTAATCGAATTTTGATTACATTTAACAATTTCAAAATTGCATTTAATAATTTCAATCTTAATAACTTTAAATCTATATACAACTTTATAATAATATATAAATTAAATAGAAAAAAACAAATATATATATTACAATATATACTATTCAATAATATCAATTTAATAAAGATTAACCTCAAAAATATTGATTTACATTAATATTAAATTAAAATTGAAATCGAAATAATTGATTTATACTTACTTACCAAACAACTATACCTAATTAAACATAACCAAACTTACTTATTTACCCATCTACCTAACTAAATAACCATACTTAATCAAATATAGCCGAATTTACTTATTTATCTATTTACCTAACCAAATATAATCGAATTTACAAACTCAAAATTGTTAAAAATTTATAATAAAATCTATATTTACCATCAAATGCTTTATTTACTATATTTAAAATTAAAATTGTTAAATTAATTTTTATTACAGAATATTATAAAAAAAACTAAGATCCTTTAATAAAATACAATATATCAATACTAAACCTACTTTTTTTTATTAAACCTATCCCCTTTCACTAAACCTATCTTCTTCCACTAAACCTACCCCCTATCTCCTTCCATCAAACCTACCCCCTTTCATTAAATCTATTTTCTTCCTCGAATTTACCTCTTTTTTATTTTTTTTTATTTGCAAATATTATTAAAAGTATAAAAAATAAAAAATAATTAATTATTTTAATTAAATATAATAATTAAATAAAAAAATAATTTTAAAAATAATATATATAATTCAAATAATATAAAAACATTTAATATCTTTATTCTTAAACAAAATAATATATACTAATAATTAAAAATAAAGGTTTTGATTTTAATATTAAAAAATTAATCAAATTATCTTGATTTTTAACAAAATAATATTTTTTTTAAATTAAAATAAATTTTTTTTCAAAAATTTATTATTATTATAAATATAAGATTGGAAAATCTTTTTTTTTTAATTATTTTTAAAAAAAAAGATAAAGGATTTTTTATTATATATATTTTATATAAATTTACAAAAAATTTATTCAATTTTATATTAAAAAATAATTTATTTATTATAAATTCTAACAAATATATTAAATAATTTTCAAATTTCCAATCTCTTTAAATAATATCGAGCAATATATAACATATTATAAATATTAATATATAAATTGAGAATTCTTTATATTCTAATTAATATTTTTTTTTAATATTTAGATTTTTTTAAAAAATATTAAAAAATAAATAAAAATAAATTATTTATTAATATTTAATTTTTATTTTTTAATTTATATTAATTTAATATAACAAAATATTTAGAAATAAATAATTTATTATATTATTATTATTTCAATTTGTTATTCGAATATTAATATTATTTTTTCGGAATTTCTAAAAATAATAAAGATTTTTTAATTTTAATTTCTTTTTATTATTTTAATATTAATTTTAATAAAAATAATAGAATATATATTTTATTTAATTTGTTATTTATATATTAATATTATTATTTTAAAATTTTTAAAAATGAATTTAATTTTTATATAATAGTTTTTTTTTAATTTCTTAATTTCAACAAAAGCAATAAAATATATAAAAGAATATATATTTTGCTTAATTAATTATTTGTATACCAATATTATTTTTTCAAAATTTTTAAGAATGGTAAAGATTTTCAAATAAAGAATAATATTTATTTGTCGAATCATCTTGGTGGTATCAAAATATATATAGTAGAAAGTAATATATTATAAAAGTATGCAGATCGATTATAAATCGATCTGCGAGCTTATATATCTGCGGGGTGCAGGTATATCGGCCACATACAACTGCACGTTTCAATGAATTTGCTTTACAGATTTATTGGTATTGTAATATTAATAATTTTTTAAATATATATTATTTGAGTAATAAAATATATAATATTAAAATAAAAAAAAAATATAAAAAAAAATATTTTTTATAATTATATAATAAATTATATAATAGAATTATATAGTTTTTATAAATATTATATATTTAAATTTATTTTTTTATTTATTTTTAATTTTTAATTTTTTTGTTATAATTTTATTGATTTTATTAATATATTTAATTTATTAATTTGATTTAAATTTATAATAATTAAAATTAATAAAATTGAATAATATTTAATAATATTTTGTTTTTATTATAATATTAATAAAATTCGTATTTTTGTTAATTCAAATCATTTTAATGATTTTATATTTTTTATATTTTTGGTATAAGGTTATAATATTGATTATAAATTGTTTTTTTTAAATTGTTTTTAGTTTGATAATATATTTATAAAATAATTTTAAATTAATATATATAATAAATAAAATTTTTATATTCAAAATATTATTAATAATATTTTTGATAATAAAAATAATATTAAAGTTTAATATTAAAGTATATAGTTTGGATATGAGAATATTTTGAGTAATTTTTTTGTATTTGATTGAAAATTAATAAAAAATATTGGCTCAATTATATTTATTAATAAAAATAATAATATAATTAATTTATAAAAATATATTATTATTATTTACAAAAAATATATTTGTAAAAACAATTAATTATAAAAATTTTAAATCAAATAATATAAAATTTAATTTTTATAAAATATTCTTTATTTACTAATTAAAACGTTTATTAAATATTTTAATATTAATATCCTAAAAATTAATATACTATATTATAATAAATAAATTGAATATAATTTTAAAATAATTAATGATATTGATATATATGTTTTGAATTTGTTATATAACAAATTATTTTTTTGTTTCAATATTTTTATAGATTTTTCTTTTAATTCTATATATATTTTTCGATTCGAAATTTATAAATTGAAATAAGTTAATTTATTTTTTTTCATTTAATTAAATAATATTATTATATAAAAATAAAATATTATTATTAAATTTAATTAATATAATTAAAATTAACTTTTTTTTAAATTTTATAAATATATTATTTACTACAATTAAAATATTATTTATTTGAAATCCAATAATACTAAATTTATTTTTTATATTCAAATATAAAAAACAAAGATTATATATGGAAATAATTATATTAAGTTTTTGAATATAATATTTATAATAAATATAAAACTAATAATTTTTAATTTTTAGAATATTATAAAATAATTTGTATACTTTTAAAATTATTTTTAAGTCAAAATTTATTTTTATTAATAAAATAATATAAAATAATTGAATTAGTTTTATTAATAATTGAATATAAGTCTAAATAATATTTTGAATATATAATTATATATTTCTAATTTTTTTATAAATTATTGTTAAAAAAAAAAATATTTATTAATTATATTGTTATATTATTAAGAATTATATTAAAATTATTATTTTTTTATTATTATTATAGATTTAAACAATTAATTTTAATTTTTCAAATATTTTATTAATATTAAAGTTTTTGATTTTGTTTATAAAACAAAAGCGAAATATTTTATTTTTAAATAATATTTTATTTCTAAAAATAATTTTAAAAATATTTTTTTTTATTAAATTATTAATTTCGATATGATAGGAATTAATATATATTAATATAATAATATTAATTTTAAAGATTTTGTTCGAATTATAATTTTGCAAAAATATGATTAATTACAATTTAATATTTATAATAATATTTAAATAAACAATTGAAATATTCAAAATAATAAATATATTTATAAATTTCAATATATTTATATTAAAGATTATAGTTTTTACAATATATTAATTTATACAGGATTATAATATTTGGTAAGGGTTTTCTAATAATAATACAAATAATTGTTAATTTAAAATAATGATTTATAATATAATTTTAAATCTTTTTTATAATTTTGAAAAAAAATCTTTTTTATAATAAAAAGATTTAATTTAAATAATCCGAAATTATATAGTTTTATTTAATTATTAAATAATATATATTTCTTTATTGATTTACAAAAGTTTCCATAAACTAATCTATTTTTTTTTTATAATTAATCCAAATTTTTAATAAACAAAAATATTAAAATTAATAAAAAAATTATGGATTAAAATGGTTGGATTATTATATTTGATTAAAAATTTTTTAATTTATTGATTTATATATAATTTTTATATAATTATTATAATTTTTTAAATAATTATAATTTTTTATATAATAATCAAAAATAATATATTATATTTTAATATTTATAAATAAATATTATATACTAATAAAATTAGTATAATCTTATTAAATTTTATAATATTATTTATAATTTTTATTATTATTTAAAAAATATATTATTTCAAAAGTTTTTTATTTATAAATTTGTTAATAATAATATTATATACTTTTTTAATTAAAATATAATATTATTTAATAATTCTGATAAATTAATATATTTCAATAAATATAGATTTAATATTTATTTTTATATTTGTTATTATTTCAATAAATTTTTTATTAACAAATTATTTGTTTATATTATAAATAATATAATTTAAGGGTTTTATATAAATATTTATTTAATAATATTAAAATATATTTTAAATATATTTTATAATTAAATTATTTAATATTTTATTATTTTATTAATAATATAAAAAATAAGTTTTTTATTAATATAAAATATATTAATATAAATACAAAAATTATATTTTATATTTTTTTAAAATATAAATTTAAATTTATTAAAAGATTTTTTATATTTTTAATAATATTTGTAGAATTTAATTAATTATTTAAATATTATCGAATTATAATTATATTCTATTTAATCCAATATTTATTATAATTAATATATAATTGAATATCCAAATCAATAATAAAAATATTATAAATTTGATTTATTTA
>JANPYM010000003.1:210016-220426 GCA_025890175.1 Ciborinia camelliae
TATAAAAAATATTTTAAATCTTTTTAAATAAAATTAAAAAATAATTATTAATCTTTTTTTTTAAATTTGTAATTATTATATCTTCAAATAAAATTTAAATTTATTTATTTTTTAAATTAAAATAATATTTAATACCCTTAAAATTATTTTTAAATATAATAATAAAAATTTCAAATATTTAAAATTTATTAATATTATTATAATAAAATTATAATATATTATTAATAAATATATTAAAATAAACTTTTATTATTATTAATAATAATATTAATATTCGATTATATAAATTATAAAAAATAATAAATTTTTACTAAATATTATTATTATTTTCAAAATATTTTATTATATTATTATTATATATTTTTTACAAATTTATTAATATATAATACTAATTTTTTTATACAAAAACGTTTTATTATTGATTATTATTATATCCTTAAATATTTTAACAATTATTTTGTTTTTCAAATTTTTTTAATATAAATTAATATTATTAAAAAAAAAATAAAATTTGATTTAATAATAAAGATTTATTAATTGATTTAAATTATAAAAAAATTATAATATTATTATAACAAATAAAACATTTTATTTATTTTAAATAAAATATAAAATTATTTTAAAATAATATTTCAACTATTTTGTTCTTTATTTATATATAATAATCTTTATTTTATATATAATCAAAAGAAATTTAATAAAATATAATTTTAATCAAAATATAAATATTTCGAAATCGTAATATTCATTTATACTCAAATATATCAAAACTATTAATTTTTCTAATAATATATATTAATTAATAATAAAATTAGTTTTAAATAATAATTTGTAAATTAAAATTTTATAAATTTAAATATTTATATTATTAAAAACAATATAAAATATAAAATTATATATTTTTAATTATTATATTTGTAATTATTATATTAAATTTATTAATATAATATTTTTTTATATTATTATATTTTTTAACCATTTTTTATATCTAATTAATAAAATTAATATTATTAATTATATAAAATTATAATATAAATAATAATCTTACTATAATAATTAATATTATTTTAAATTTTTTGATTTTAATTTTAAAAAAATTTAATTTTTATTAATATTTTATTAATTAAAACAAAATTTAAAATATAAATCTAAATCTGTTTTTTTTATTAATTAATTTAATTAATAATCAAAAAAAAATTTGATAAAAAATTTGAAAATTAAAAAATCTTAATTTATATAAATTGAAAACCAATTTAAATAAATTTTTACAAAAAAATTTATAAAAAATATATATTTTGAAAATAAAATATATAATAAAAATTGTAATAAACAAATATAAAAATATAAAATATTATTTAATAAATATAATTAATATATATATACAAAATTATAATAATAAAATTATTTTATAATATTAATACTTAATATTATTAAAATTTTAAAATTATATTAAATTTAAAAATACTATAAAATATTCTAATATAAAATAAATAATTGAAATAAATAAATAATAAATAGAATTATACAAAATATTAATTTGGAAATTATTTGATACAAATAATTACAAATAATATATTTCAATTATAATAAATGAAAATAAAAATATAATTAAAAATAAAAATAAAAATAAAAAAATTAAAGAATTTTGTTATAATAAAACAATAATAAAAAATTAAGAAAATATATAAATAAATATTTATATTATATTATAAATAATAATAATAAATTTATATAATAATATACAAAAATCAAACGAAAATCTATTGATTTTTTTAAATTCAATTTTATTGTTCAACAATCTTTACTTTCCCCAATTATAATAGCCAGATAATAATTAATATTATAAAAAATAATAAATTTTTAATATTAAATATTAATATAATTTCTTTATTATATTAATTATAATAATATTTTATTAAAAAAATAATGTTTAAATAAACAATTTTATTAAAAATTGTAAAATATAAATTTGTTTTTTTTTGTTAAACATTTTATAAATTTATTTATATTATAAACAATTGTTTATATAATATTTATTAAAATTTGATAATTATATCTATATTTTTAATTTTCGAAATAATAATTTTTGAAAATAATATTTAATTGATTTATATATTAATATTAATCAATATCGAATTATTTCGATAATATCAAAATATATATAATAAAAAAATAATATATTATAAAGCATACAGATCGATCGTAGATCGATCTGTAAGCTTATATGCCCGCGGGGCGCGGGCATATCGGCCGCACGCGGCCGCACGCTCCGGTGAATCTGCCCTGCAGATTCACTGGTATCGCAACATTATTATTAAATTATAATCGTTATTTATTATTTTCCCTTTAATTACTATTATATCAAAAAATTAATAATTTAAAATTTAATAATTTATTTTTTTTATTAATTTTAATATCTTTTTTGTTTTCGGATTTAAATAATTTATATTATTTATTATATTAAATATAATAACGGATAAATTGAAACTTAAATATTATATTAAATATTATATTAATAAAAAGAAAAGAAAAACGAAAAAATATAAATTAAAATCTAATTTTTAAAAAAACAAAAAATTAAAATTAGAAAATTTATAACTTTAAATTTATTTTAAATTTGTATTAATAATATAACAAATAATAATGATTTTTATAAAAATTATTTAATTATTGAAAGATCCAAAAGAAATTAAATACCTAAATATTTTATATATTAATTTTTCAAATAATATAATAAAACAATATTATTATTTAATAATTACGAAGTTTATATTAATATAAAATAATTTATAAAATTAAAATATTAAAAAAAAATCAAAAAATTCTATTAATAATTAAATAAATATATAATAAAAATTTATATTTGATATAAAAAAAAATGATTTAATATATAAATAAATAAAACAATATCTAACATATATAAATAATGTATTATTATTAATAAATCTCTATATTATAGGATTTAGGATTTATATATATATTCAAAAATCAATATTATAGATTTTAATAAATAATTAAAATTAAATAAAAAGTTTTTGTTTAAATATATAATAATAAAAAAAATATATATTACTAAAATATATATTTATATATAAATCAAATATTTTTGTAAAATTTAATATTAATATATAAAATATTATTATTATTTTTAATAAAAAATATAAAAGATTTTTAAATTTTTATTAATCTTATTAAAAAAAATTAATATACTTATTTTTAAATTTACAAATAATAATATTAATATAAAATCTAATAATAAAAAAATTTAATAATAATTTAAATAAAATTTTGTAATATAAAAATATATAATTTGAAAATAACTTATTTAATTAAAAACAAATTTTTGAAAATATATTGATATAAATATTAATTCACAATAATTAAATTTTTTTTTATTAATAAAAATATTAGATATTAATTTTATTTATATAATAAATATATATTTGAGAATTAAACTTTATTAAAAAAAATAATAATATATAAAAAATATCCAAATTATATTATTTATTTAAATTACAAATACCCTATTTTTAAAAATTATTATTTTAAATATAATAATTATATAAAATATATTATATATAATAATTATTATTATTTTAAATATTAAAAATATTATAAAACAAAAATATATTTATAATAAATTTTTAAATTTAATAAAAATAATAATTTAAATAATAAAAATTATATATTACTAACACAAAAATTTATAATATTATATATTTTAAATTAAAAAACAAAAATTTAAATAATTCAAATTAAATTTAATATTAACAATAAATTAATTAAAAATAAAAATAATAAACTTTTATTATTTTTAATTTAATTACCTAATATTTTTATTAAAAATTTGTTAAAAAATTATATTATAAATAATAATAATAATAATAATAAAAATAAAGATTTTAAAAAAAAAAATTTAAAAAATTTTATTCTAAATAAAATTTTAAATAATAATATTTTTAATAATAATAAATTAAATAATTTTATAAATAAAAAAATTAATAATTTTATAAATAAAAAAATTAATATATTTATACCCAAAAAAAAAGATCGATTAATTTAATTATAATTTAAGATTTCAACCCTTTCCTTTCAATTTATTTTAATTAATTTTAATAATATAAATATATATATATATATAACAATATTTCTAATCCTATTTTTTTATAATAAAATAAATTTTTAATAATTTAAATAAAAAAAAATATTTTTAAAAAATTAAATAATTTATTTTTTAAAATATTAAAATAAAAAATTTAAAAAATATTTAAAATAAAAATTTTTCATTTAAAATAAAATATTAATAAAACAATTAACAAAATTAATTAATCATTATATTTCAAAAAATAAAAATTTGAAATAAATAAATAAATAAAAATTGAAAAATATATTTTAAAAAAATAATAAAATTATTTTTTTAATTATTAAAATAAAATATAATCTAATTAAAATTAAATTATTTTAGAAAAAAAAAAAAACTAAAATTATAATCTATATTAATTATTTTTATCATCTTTTCTTTGTTTTTATAACATTTTTTTATATTAATATACAATAATAAAATTTATAATATTTTATATCAAATCATAATAAATATTTTAATATAAAAAAAAAAAAAATTAAAACTAAAATTATATAAAAAAATTTATAAAATTATTTAGTATATATTATTTAATAATTTAAATTTAAATTTGAAATATTTTTTATTAAAATATTACAATTATATTTAAAAATTATTAATTAATAATAATAATATAAATAATAAATATAAAATTTAAAATATATTTATATTATATTTTGATATAAAAATAAATTATTTATAAATTTAAAAATAATAATAAAATAAAAAATATTTATAATTTATTAAAATAAAAAAATAATTATTTAAAATTTTGATTTTATTAAACAAAAATTTAAATTTAATTTAGTTTTATTATTAATTATTAAGATTATTAATATAATTAAATAATATATAAATTTTATTAATAATTTTTAAATATATTTTAAATATTAAAAAAATTATTATTTAAAATTATAATAAAATTTTAAGAATTATTATTATTACAAATTTTGATTTTTTTATAATTTTTTAAAAAAAGTTTATATAACCAAAAATATTAATAAAAAAATAAAAGAATTTATATTTTAATAAAATTATATATTTTTTAATTAAATATTATTAATAATTATAATAAATTAAATAAAAAATATTAATATTTAATTATTAATAATATTAAAAAAAATAATTAAATATTGTTATAAATATATAAAAAAAAAAAAAGAAATTTTAATTATATTAAAATATAAAAATAAATATTATATATTAAATAAATAAAAAGATTTTATTATTTTTATATATATAAAAATTTTTGAACTACCTTATTATTAAAAGAAATTAATTTATATAAAAAATATTATATATTTTATTAAATTTAAATATATTAAAAATATTTTAAAAATATATTAATATAAATTTATTATTAAATAAAAATAAAATTAAATATATTATAAATATTATAAAATAATTATAAATTATTAAATCAAAATTACAACAATATTACAAAAAAATTTAAAAAAATTTAAAACTTTTTATTTAATTTGAATTATATTTAATATATATAATATATATAAATTAAATATATAATTTTGATTATTATATTTATAAATATTAAAATATTATTTTTTAAATTATTTTTTATTATTTAATATATAAAACAAATTTAAAAAATTTAAATTAAAACAATTATTATTATTTCAAAATATTAATAAATTATATATTTATTAATATATAAAATTTTTTATTTATTAATAATATTTAATATAATATTTAAATAAAAATATTTTAATATTATTAAATTATTTATAATTATAATATTAAATTTAATTTTTTTTAATAAATAAATATTGATTTAAAAAAAATAAATAATAAAATTAAAAAAATTATAAAAAATTAAAAATTAAAAATTAACAAAATTTAAACAAAAATATTTTTTAAATAACAAAATATTAAAAAAATTAATAAATTAAATATAGAAAATTAATTAAAGAATTATATATTTAATTAAAATATATATATTAATAAATATATTATTATATTAAATATTTGATAAAATATAAAAAATTAAAAAAATCTAAATTATAATTTAAATAATATTAATAAATCCAAAATTTTAAATAAAATATAATAATAAATATATAATAAATAAATTATTTATTTTAAATAATTGTTTATTAATTTAATTATTAAATTTTTAAGAATAAATTTGAATAAAATAGTTGAAATTAGAAAAATATATATAATTTTGTAAATAAATAAAAAGATTTAATGTTTAATAAAAAAAATAAAAATTATTATTTTTATAATTTTTAAAACAATATTAATTAAAATTGTTATTTTTGAATTTAAAAATAATATTATTTATAATTTTTTAAAATTATTAATTAGTAAATTATTCAAAATTTTAGATTTTAATTTATTAAAAAGATATTAATAAATATTTAAATATTATAAATATTTTGTTATAAATAAAAAATTTATAATTAATATTAAATTGTTAAATTGAATTAATTATTAGTTATAGTAAATATTTTTTAAAAATAATAATTTTTTTGGAGGATTAAATATTTATTTTATAAAAGATTTTTTTTAATTTAATTTTGTTTTAGATTTTTTAATATATTATTTAGTTTTATATAATTAAATCAATATTTATAAATATTATAAAACAAAAATCTATAAAAGTCTAAATATTATTTAATAATTTATTAAGATAATAAAATAAATTAGGAATATATTATAAAATATTATATTTTATTAAATTTTAAAAAAATTATATTTAAAAGAATTATTTATGGATAATTAATAGTTTTTATTATAATAAAAAATATATAATTTGAATTTTAAAAAAATAATATTATTTAATAATATTTTATAATTTTTTTTAAAAATAGATTAAATATATTAATATAATATTAAAAAATTAATTAAAATTAAATAATCAATTAAGAAAATAAAGGCTTTAAATTAAAAATATATAAACACAAAATATAGTTTTAGATTTATTATAAATAGTTTAAAGTCTAAACTTTTGTTTTATATTGGATTAAAGATTATATTAATAAATAATATATAGATAAAATAGGGATTAATAAATAAATTATAAGGCAAAATTTGAGATATAAATTGAAATAATAAATTAAAATTAAATAAAAATATATTAAATATAGTTTTAATAAAATTTAAAAATTATAATAATTTAATATTTAAAAATTTTTAATATTTAATAATAAATAATAAAGAAAAGATAATATTAATTTTTTTTAAAAATTATAAATTTTTTTAAATAAATAAATTATATATAAAAACAAATATTTTATTAATAATAATTTATATAATTATTATTTATAAATTTTAAAAAATAATATTAAATAAAATAATTTTAAGTATATTTTCAAAATAGAATTTTATTTTTAATTTTAATTATATTACAATTTTACAAATGAAAAAAATAATTAGATTATTATTTAATAACTTATTCGATTTTAAAAAACTTTTATAAATCAAACAAAATATTATCAAAAAAAAAATTTGTAATCAAAATATTAAATAATAATAATATTTTAAAAATTTTGAAATAAAAAAACGATTGGATATATTAGATATAGTAATATTAACAAAATTAAAATTAAAGGATAATAATGAAAATAACAAATCTAAAATAGGGCTATAAAGTAAAAAGGATAATTAAAAAGATAATGTAAACAATAAAAATGAAAATAATATTAAGAATAAAAATTAATTTAAATTTGGTTAATTATAAAATAAATATTGTAAAATAATTTCGAGTATTAATTAAATGTTCAATGATAATAAATAATTTTTAATATTATTAGATTTGAAATAAAAGATTAATAATCAAAATTATATTTATTAAAGATTTATTATATATTTAATATATATAACGTTAAGTATATAATTAATTGCTTTTTTATTGTAATAATATATAACATTCTTTATACAACAATATATTTTATATTTTATTTTGATTATTGATTTTACTTTTTTCAAATATATTTATTGTTTATAATAATATAATTATAGGATTCAATAATAATTATTGATTATTTTATTAAAAATCAAAATAACAAAATATTTAATTTTTTTTAATATACTTTATTAATTTTTTATATAAATATTTAAATTTTTTTAAACTTTTTCGAATTCGATTTTTTCAATTTTCAAATTTTATAATAATTTTTATTATATTACACAAAATATTAATACTTTTTATAATATCAAAATTGTTATTTATTTTAATTTTTATTAAAACTATTTTGTTTGATTTTTTTTTTAATATAATATTTATTAAAACTATTTTATTTTATTTTTTATTTATTATAATTTTTATTAAAATTATAATATCCTTTTTTATATTTATTATAGCTTTTATTAAAGTTATAATATTCTTTTTCGTATTTATTATAATTTCTACTAAAACTATAATATCCTTCTCCATATTTATTATAATTATTACTAAAACTATAATATTCCTTTCTATATCTATTATAATTATTACTAAAATTATTTTATTTTATTTCTTATTTATTATAATTTTTATTAAAACTTCTTTTTCTTTTCTTTTATTTTCAATATACAATATAATTTAAGATTATAATAAAATTAAAAATTATAATAAAGCTAAAAACTATAATAAAGCTAAAAATTATAATAAAATTATAATAAAATTAAAAATTATAATTAAATTAATTTTAAATAAATAAACAATTTTTTTTAAAAGTTAAATTATTTTAAAGATAAATTGAAAATTGAAATTTTAATTTATAATTTTTTTTAAAAATTATTAAAATAAAATAATATTATAAATTTATTTTTTTATATTTCTTTTTTTAATAAATTTAAAATAAATATTATAAATAATATTTTTAATTATTTTTAATTATTTATTAATAAATATATTTTATATAATTTTTTATATTATTTATTTCTTTTTCGAAAATTTCAATTTTAATATCAAAAAATATAAAAAAGATTATCGAAATCTAATTTATAAATATTTTTTTATTTTATATTAATTTTAATAAAACTTTTAAAAACTAAATTTATATAAATTTGATATAATTTATATTTAAAATTATATTTAAAACCAAAAAAACAAAAAAGATTAAAAAAAGAAATTAAATAAATCGATATAATTAATTAAATTTTTTTTTTTAAAAATTATTATAAATAAAAAAAACTAAAAAAAATATTTTTATTTATTATTATTTAAACTAAAATTTTATAATTATTTAAAATCTTAAAAATGTTTTTTCAAAAAAAAATTTTTAATAATATAAAAAATATATATATATTATTATATAAAAACTTTATAAAACTAAATAAATATTTTCAAAAAATCTTTTAATTTAATATATTAATAAATCTTTATTTTAAATTTTTTATTTTTCAATATTTGTTTTTTCAAAAACAAAAAAACAAATTAATATTAAATAAAAAATATAATTATTATAATAAATATTAATATTTTTTTTTTTTTGAAAAATATATTAACTTAATAAAATAATTATAAAAAAAATATATAAATTATATTATTTTTAAATAAAAATATAATCAATTTATATTTAAATAATAATAATATAAAATTCTTTTATTTTTTTAATATTTAAAAATATAAAACTAACTTTTTTTAATTAATAATTGATTTTTATATTTTAAAAATCTTTTAATTAATAATATTTTTCATATTATTTTTTTATTTATCTTTTTTTTTAAAAAACTTTTCAAAAAATTTATTATAATTTCTTTAACAAAAATTAAATAAAAATATTTGGATAATAAACGTTTTTTAAAAATTATTATATTTATTTTAATTTATAAAATCAAATATTTCAAAATAATCAAATTTATTAATATTTCTACAATTTTTTTTAAAATTGTTGAAGATCATATCACTATACTATATTCACTGTAATATCACTATGATCTACTTTATTTCCTAAAGTAACTTAGCTTTTTATTATACAGTATCCTTTATTTACTTTATAGTTTTTATATATAGTTTTAGTTTAAATATATATTATATATTTAATAGATTATAAGGCCTATATAATCGCATTTTCCATTAACAATTATATTGAATTCAAATATAACTTTTTTTAATCCTTTTTTTGTTATTACAAAATAAAAAAAAATAATTATATTTAAAAATAATAATTGAAATGAATTTAAAGATTCGATTTTTTTGATATTAGCTTTTGCTAAAATTATTAATATTATAAAAAACGTTAAAAAGAAGCCAAATGTTTTGGGTAACAAAAATTTGTTTAATAATTATAAAAAGCATTGTAATTATGCTTTATTAATCTTAAGCTTCAATATTAATAATATAT
>JANPYM010000003.1:220436-245162 GCA_025890175.1 Ciborinia camelliae
TAAAAACTATAATAAAGCTAAAAATTATAATAAAATTATAATAAAATTAAAAATTATAATTAAATTAATTTTAAATAAATAAACAATTTTTTTTAAAAGTTAAATTATTTTAAAGATAAATTGAAAATTGAAATTTTAATTTATAATTTTTTTTAAAAATTATTAAAATAAAATAATATTATAAATTTATTTTTTTATATTTCTTTTTTTAATAAATTTAAAATAAATATTATAAATAATATTTTTAATTATTTTTAATTATTTATTAATAAATATATTTTATATAATTTTTTATATTATTTATTTCTTTTTCGAAAATTTCAATTTTAATATCAAAAAATATAAAAAAGATTATCGAAATCTAATTTATAAATATTTTTTTATTTTATATTAATTTTAATAAAACTTTTAAAAACTAAATTTATATAAATTTGATATAATTTATATTTAAAATTATATTTAAAACCAAAAAAACAAAAAAGATTAAAAAAAGAAATTAAATAAATCGATATAATTAATTAAATTTTTTTTTTTAAAAATTATTATAAATAAAAAAAACTAAAAAAAATATTTTTATTTATTATTATTTAAACTAAAATTTTATAATTATTTAAAATCTTAAAAATGTTTTTTCAAAAAAAATTTTTAATAATATAAAAAATATATATATATTATTATATAAAAACTTTATAAAACTAAATAAATATTTTCAAAAAATCTTTTAATTTAATATATTAATAAATCTTTATTTTAAATTTTTTATTTTTCAATATTTGTTTTTTCAAAAACAAAAAAACAAATTAATATTAAATAAAAAATATAATTATTATAATAAATATTAATATTTTTTTTTTTTTGAAAAATATATTAACTTAATAAAATAATTATAAAAAAAATATATAAATTATATTATTTTTAAATAAAAATATAATCAATTTATATTTAAATAATAATAATATAAAATTCTTTTATTTTTTTAATATTTAAAAATATAAAACTAACTTTTTTTAATTAATAATTGATTTTTATATTTTAAAAATCTTTTAATTAATAATATTTTTCATATTATTTTTTTATTTATCTTTTTTTTTAAAAAACTTTTCAAAAAATTTATTATAATTTCTTTAACAAAAATTAAATAAAAATATTTGGATAATAAACGTTTTTTAAAAATTATTATATTTATTTTAATTTATAAAATCAAATATTTCAAAATAATCAAATTTATTAATATTTCTACAATTTTTTTTAAAATTGTTGAAGATCATATCACTATACTATATTCACTGTAATATCACTATGATCTACTTTATTTCCTAAAGTAACTTAGCTTTTTATTATACAGTATCCTTTATTTACTTTATAGTTTTTATATATAGTTTTAGTTTAAATATATATTATATATTTAATAGATTATAAGGCCTATATAATCGCATTTTCCATTAACAATTATATTGAATTCAAATATAACTTTTTTTAATCCTTTTTTTGTTATTACAAAATAAAAAAAAATAATTATATTTAAAAATAATAATTGAAATGAATTTAAAGATTCGATTTTTTTGATATTAGCTTTTGCTAAAATTATTAATATTATAAAAAACGTTAAAAAGAAGCCAAATGTTTTGGGTAACAAAAATTTGTTTAATAATTATAAAAAGCATTGTAATTATGCTTTATTAATCTTAAGCTTCAATATTAATAATATATATCGTTCAATTTTAATACTTTTTGTTTGAAATTTTAATATCATTAATATATAGGAAACATTGAAAGAAAACAACAATTTAGTATATTTACAATTTATTACAAAAATCAAAAAACAATTTTATTATATCAAATTCGATTTCAAAACTTAAATATTTTATTAATTTTTTAAATAATTTTATTATTTTTAATAACAAATCTTTTTTAATATTTAAATTATTAATAATAAAAAAGTTTTTTAATAATTTTTAATTAAAATTTTTAAATTATTTAAATAATAATAGATCAAAATATTTATTCTCAATTTCAATTTTTTTTTTTAAAATATTATAATTATTTTTATAACGATAAAAAAATCAATTATAATAGCAATAACAAATATTATTAATAATCAAAAATTATAATGTAGATATAATAAAAAAAACAATGTAATAGATTTCGGGGTTATAATAATTGTAATGGCTTTGAATAAAGTGGTTGAAAAAAAAGCGAAAACGGAAATAATAATAGTTTTGGAAATAATATTAATAAAGTTATTAGAAATTAATATTGTTTTTATTTAAAAATAAAATATTATTAAATAAATTATTATATTTTAATAAAAATATAAAAAAATGTTAGAGATAATAAAAAAAGGTTTGTTAATGAAAAGGATAAAGATAAAGATAAGGATATTAAGATTAGTTTTATTAATAATTAATATAATAATATTATTTATTTTAGTTTAATTATATATATAATTAATTTAATTAAATAAATATTTGATTTTAATATTTTTTAATGCTTTATTGAATAAATTGATAATTTGAAATATGTTTAATATTAATTAATTTTTAAAAATATAAAAATTATTAATAATTTTTTTATTAAAAATATTATTTTTAAAAAAATTAAAATCGGGATAGTAATATTATTTAATATATAATTTGTATTTAAGTTTGATTTTATTTAATTTATTTTTGTTAATTTATTTATAAACTTTAATTACAAAATTATATTTGAAAATAATTTTGTATTGTACTAAAAATTCGGTTAATTATATTTTGTTATTAAAAGATTAAAAGGTTTATATATTCTCTAATAATTTGTTTTAGTTGTGTATAGTAAAGATATAAATTTAAATAAAACATTTGCAAAACTTATTTATAAATATTTTAAATATTTAAATTATAATTAATTAAATTGGTTTAAAAAATATATAATTGATTTTAAGTTTAATAAAAGAATTAAGATTAGGGAATAAAAAATTTATAAACTTTATTTTATAAAACAAATAAAAAAGTATTTCAATAAATATATTATTATTTATATATTTATTAAATTTTATTAAATTTATTATAATTTTTTCAGGATATAATTAATTTTTTTAATCAAAAATTAATATTTTATTATTACTATTGATAATATAATTAAAACTAGTTGAATTTGATATATTTTAAATAAAAAAGTTATAATTATAATTTTAATATTATTAAAATTATTTCAAATAATTAAAAAAGAATTTAATTTAAAAATTGTAATTGTGTAAACCGATAATAAAAAAAGAAAATTTAATATTTATTTTCAAAAAAAATTTAAAAAAATTAATTAATAATTTGAACCTTTTTTTTTTGAAAAATATTTAATAAATAACGTTACAAAAAAAAAGATATAAAATGTTAATGTTTAATTTCAAAATTTATTATTTTAAATTAATTTAAAAATTGATTAATAAAAAATTATTATAAAATATATTATTTAATTAATAAATCGATTTTCTATTTGTATATTTTTGTTCAATAATATTAATTTACTTTCATTTATAATTATTCTTTTTAAAATATATTATAACAAATTGTTTAACTTCTTAAAATTTCGAATTTTTGATTATAAAACATTCGTTTGGAATCTATAACATTTAGAAAAATTAATAATAAAATTTTAATTAAAAATATTAAAAAAAAATTATATTTTTATTAAAATAAAAAAATATTATATTTATTTATTTTTAAATTTATTTTTTAAAAAAATTATTAAAATTATAAATACTAATTTTTGTCATACGCGTCACATAGGATCATAAAGGTGAAATCGTAGATATGCAATCTGATAAAAGAACTATGCTGAAGAGGAAAGGATCCTTTTGGAAAGAATACTATCTAATATAGACGTTGATCATGTGACCACCATAGTGGTCACGTGATCAATCACGTGACTGTCATACTAGGCAGGGGCCTTGGCGTGACAATTTTAATAAATATAGTTTTTTGTTTAAAAAAGTTTTGAATAAAAAATAATTTAATATAAATCTACAAATTTTTATATTTAATATAAATATAAAAAAAATTTGTTATTTTAAACAAAAGATTTTTTGAAAAAAAAAAGGCAAATAATATTATTTTCTTGATTGTTTTACAAAATGAAAAATCTAATTAAAACTTGATTTTTGTAAAAAAGAATTTAAAAAGAATTTTTAGTAATTAAATTATTTAATAAAACAAAGTTTTGAAAATTAATATTAATAATATTAAAATATTAATTTATATAAAAATATTAATTAAAATAATAAATTTTAAAAATATTATACAAAAAAACGTTTTAATATAAATATTTATTATTAAATCTGAATTGAAAAGTTTATAAAAAAATAATATTTTCAAAATTTTTTAATTAATTTCGAAAAAAAAAAAATTAATAATTTTTAAATAAATTTTAAAAAATAAATTAAATTAATTCGAATAAATTGTTGAGAGTAGCCAGGGCCGTATGAGCCGTACGGACCGCGAAGCGGGCCGTAGGCCTAATACGGTCTAGCGCCCTATCTTAAGCTTAAATAGCATATAAGGTTCAACCTTAGTTCAGTAGTAATTTCAAATACATCACACAACTTGCACCTTCACGTGATCTACCTAATTTCAACATAAATTGTTAAAAAAAAAATACAATTTATAATCAAAAATTATTTTTAATAAAAAAATATTAATTTTAAAAAAATATTTATAAAAATCGGTAAATACTTTATATTACAAATTATATTTACAAAAACTATTATTGAAAATCTAGAAATCGATAATATAAATATTAATATAACGTTTCTAAATAAAAAATTAATTAATATTAAAATCTTAATAAAAATATCTTGATTTTTCGAAAAAATCTTTTCAAAAATTATAAAAATATTAAAAAAAAATTTAAATATTTATTTTAAATTGAAAAAATCTTTTTATAAATTAAAACAAGTATTTTAAATATAATAATTTGTTGTTTAAAATTTTTTAAAAAATATTAAATTGATTTTAATATTTATAAATTTAAATTTTTTTATTAAAAAAAAATATTTTTTTTATTATATATTAATAATTTATTATTAATTAATAAATATATAAATATCGATTTTGTTAAAAAAAAAATTAACATTAAATAAAAATATAAGGATGTTGGATTAATCTAAATATTCTTTAAAATCCAAATCGAAAAAAATAAAAAATATTATATTTTAAAAATTTATAATTTGATTTATATCAAAAAGATATTAAAAAAATTCAAAATTTATTTTTTTAATATTAAAAAAACTTTTTTACTTTTTAGAATAATAATTTATAAAACTAATTCAAATGATTTATTTTTTAATAATAAAAAAATTTTTTATTTTTAAATAATAAATTTTTATATTTATTTATTAAATATAATTCGATTAAATATTTTTTTTGTTATAAAGTAATTTGCAAAAGTAATATAATTATCTAAAATATAATATTTTATATTTGTAAAACATTTATTTTAATATATTGCGAAAACCTTTTTTTTTGAGATTTTATATTTTGATCGTTTATGACAACCTTTTTCAAAATATATAGCTGTTGCGATACCAGTGAATCTGCAGGGCAGATTCACCGGGCGCGGGGCGCGGCCGCGTGCGGCCGATATGCCCGCTACACGGGTATATAAGCTCGCAGATTGATTTATAATCGATTTATATGTTTTTTATAATATATTATTTTATTATTAATATTTTGATATCATTGAGATGATTCGATATTGATTAATGTTAACATATAAATTAATTAAATATTATTTTTAAAGATTGTTATTTCAAAGATTAAAAATATAAATATAATTATTAAATTTTAATAAATATTATACAAATAATTATTTATAATGTAAATAGGTTTGTAAAATGTTTAATAAAAAAAACGAATTTATATTTTATAATTTTTAATAAAACTTTATATTTAAATATTATTTTTTTAAATAAAACATTATTATAATTAATATAACAAAAAAATTATATTAATATTTAATATTAAAGATTTATTATTTTTTATAATATTAATTATTATTTAATTATTATAATTAGAAAAAGTGAAGATTATTGAATAATAAGGTTAAATTCAAAAAAACTAGTAAAATTTTTTTTGGTTTTTATGTATTATTATATAGATTTAATATTACTATTTATAATATAATAAAAGTTTTTATTTATATATTTTTTTAATTTTTTATTATTATTTTATTATAATAAGATTTTTTATTTTTTTTATTTTTATTTTTATTTTTAATTATATTTTTATTTTTATTTATTATAATTGAAATATATTATTTGCAATTATTTATATTAAATAATTTTTAAATTAATATTTTGTATAATTTTATTTATTATTTATTTATTTCGATTATTTATTTTATATCAAAATATTTTGTAATATTTTTAGATTTGGTGTAATTTTAAAACTTTAATGATATTAGGTATTAATATTGTAAAATAGCTTTATTATTATAATTTTGTATATATATATTAATTATATTTATTAAATAGTATTTTATATTTTTATATTTATTTATTGTAATTTTTATTATATATTTTATTTTTAGAGTATATATTTTTTATAAGTTTTTTTATAAAAATTTATTTAAATTAGTTTTTAATTTATATAGATTAAGATTTTTCGATTTTCGAATTTTTTATTAAATTTTTTTTTGATTATTAATTAAATTTATTAACAAAAAAAACGAATTCGAATTTATATTTCGAACTTTATTTTAATTAAGGAAATGTTGATTATAAAGATCGAATTTTTTTAAAATTAAAATTAAAGAATTTAAAATAATATTAATTATTATAATAAAACTATTATTTATATTATAATTTTATATAATTAGTAATTTTAATTTTATTAATTGGATATAAAAAATAATTAAAAAGTATAATAAAACAAAAAAACGTTATATTAATAAATTCGATATAATAATTGTAAATATAATAATTAAAGATATATAATTTTATATTTTATATTGTTTTTGATAATATAAATATTTAGATTTATAAAATCTTAATTTACAAATTATTATTTAAAATCAATTTTATTATTAATTAATATATATTATTAAAAGAATTAATAATTTTAATATAATTAAGTATAAACAAATATTACAATCTCGAAATATTTATGTTTTAATTAAAATTATATTTTATTAAGTTTTTTTTGATTTTATATGAAATAAAGATTATTATATATAAATAAAAAATAAAATAATTGAAATATTATTTTAAAACAATTTTATATTTTATTTAAAATAAATAAAACGTTTTATTTATTATAATAATATTATTATTTTTTTATAATTTAAATCAATTAATAAATTTTTATTACTAAACCAAATTTCATTTTTTTTTTTGATAATATTAATTTATGTTAAAAAAATTCGAAAAACAAAATAATTGTTAAAATATTTAAAAATATAATAATAATTAATAACAAAATATTTTTGTATAAAAAAATTAATATTATATATTAATAAATTTTTAAAAAATATATAATAATGATATAATAAAATATTTCGAAAATAATAATAATATTTAATAAAAATTTATTATTTTTTATAATATATATAATTAAATATTAATATTATTATTAATAATATTAAAAATTTATTTTAATATATTTATTAATAATATATTATAATTTTATTATAATAATATTAATAAATTTTAAATATTTAAAACTTTTATTATTATATTTAAAAATAATTTTGAAAAAATTGAATATTATTTTAATTTAAAAAACAAATAAACTTAAATATTATTTGAAAATATAATAATTATAAATTTAAAAAAAAAAATTAATGATTATTTTTTTATTTTGTTTAAAAAAATTTAGAATATTTTTTATAAATTCTTTTTTGTTAAATAATATAATAATATATTATAAGATAAATTTTTTATAATATATAAATTTAATTTAATATATATTTATATTTATTAAACATTTGTTAATATATTTATTATTTTTTAAAATAATTTATAATTATTAATTAAAATATAAAAATAAATTTAATTATTGAAATATATTTTTATTAAAATTAATTTTATTAATATTAATATTATAAAAATTAATTTTATTATTTTTAAAAAAACGAATAAAATATTTTATATTAATTACAAATTTTACAAAAACAATAATAATTGTAATTATAATAATAAATATAATTATAATAATTGAGATTTTGAATAAAAAGATTTTAGTTTTAAATTATATAATTAAAAATAAAATAATTAAAATTTTTTGAATTCAAATTCAAATTTAAATTTATATAATTAAAAACAATTATTTAATAAAAAATAATTTAATTAAAATCAAAACAAATTTTTGATTTGTAATTAATATTTAAAATTTTGTTTACAATTTTAAAATTAATATTTGTTTAATTAATTTTTTAATTTTCTAAAAAACAATTAAAAATTTTATAATAATAATTAAAAATTTTATAACAATAATAAAAATTATAATAATAATAATAAAATTAATAATTAATATTACAAAAAAAATAAAAACAAATATAAAGATAAATTATTGAATAATTAATAATAATTAATATAACAATTATTTATTAATATTGAAATTAATAATATAAACGAAATGTTTTTTATATTTTATAATTTATTTATTAAAAATAAAGAAATCGTTAAAAAATTAATTATTAAAATATTTATTTATATATTAATAATAAAATCTATAATTATAAAAATTTGTTATAATAATATTAAATTTTAAAATATTATTATTGATATTAAAATAGTTAAAAAATTAATTATCGAATTAATTTAATTTTAAATTTTTTATAAATTAATAAAAATAAAATTCAATATTATAATAGTAAATATTATATTTATTATATTCGATATTAAATTAGCAAATTTAATTAGTTTAATTATGATTAAATTATTAATTGGAGTAATAGAATTCTATATTATTTTTGTTAATATTTTATTTTTATTTAATTTTGTTGATATAGATAAATTTGATATTTATTATAAAAATATTAAAAATATTTTTATACAAAATAATTTATAATATAAAATTTTTTTTGTTATTTGGAAATATGAATATATATTTTTTTATTAAAAAATTTGTATATAATTTTATTTAAGCAAAACATTTATTTGTATATTAAATAAATTAAATTTATAATATTTTTATTATTGATTTGGATATTTAATTATATATCGATTGTAATGAATATTAGATTGAGTAGGATATGATTATAATTTGATGGTATTTAAATAATTAATTAAATTTTCCAAATATTGTTAAAAACATAAAAAATTTTTTAATAAATTTAAATTTATATTTTGAAAGAATATAGAATACAATTTTTGTATTTATGTTAATATATTTTATATCGATAAAAAGTTTATTTTTTATATTGTTAACAAAACAATGAAATATTAGATAACGATTTTGTTAAATAATTTAATTATAAAATATATTTGAAATATATTTTGATATTGTTAAATAAATATTTATATAAAATTTTTAGATTATATTATTTATAATATAAATAAATAATTTATTAATAAAAAATTTATTAAAGTAATAATAAATATAAAAATAAATATTAAATTTATATTTATCGAAATATATTAATTTATTAAAATTATTAAATAATATTATATCTTAATTAAAAAAGCGTATAATATTATTATCAAAAAATTTGTAAATAAAAACTTTTCAAAACAATATATTTTTTAAATAACGATAAAAATTATAAATAATATTATAGAATTTAATAAAATTATATTAATTTTATTAGTATATAATATTTATTTATAAATATTAAAATATAATATATTTTTTTTGATTATTATATAAAGAATTGCGGTTATCCAAAAAATTATAATAATTATATAAAAATTATATATTAAATATTAAATTAAAGAAATTTTAATTAAATATAATAATTTAATTATTTTAGTTCATAATTTTTTTATTAATTTTAATATTTTTGTTTATCAAAAATTTGGATTAATTATAAAAAATAAATAAATCGATTTATAAAAGTTTTTATAAATTAATAAAAAGATATATATTGTTTAATAATCAAATAAAATTATATAGTTTTAAATTATTTAAATTAAATCTTTTTATTACAAACAAAATTTTTTTTTAAAATTAATTTTATAAAAAAAACTTAAAATTATATTACAAATTATTATTTCAAATTAATAATTATTTATATTATTATTAAAAAACCTTTATTAAATATTATAATTCTATATAAATTAATATATTATAAAAATTATAATCTTTAATATAAATATATCGAAAATTATAAATATATTTATTATTTCGAATATTTTAATTATTTATTTGAATATTATTATAAATATTAAATTATAATTAATTATATTTTTGCAAGATTATAATTTAAATAAAATTTTTAAAATTAATATTATTATATTAATGTATATTAATTTTCGCTATATCAAAATTAATAATTTAATAAAAAGAAATATCTTCGAAATTATTTCTAGAAATAATATATTATCCAAAAATAAAACATTTCGTTTTTATTTTATAAATAAAATCAAAAATCTTAATATTAATAAAGTTTTTAAAAAATTAAAATTAATTATTTAAATTTATAATAATAATAGAAAAATAATAATTTTTATATAATCCTTAATAATATAATAATATAATTAATAAATATTTTTTTTTTTAATAATAATTTATAAAAAAACTAAAAATATATAATTATATATTTGAAATATTATTTAGATTTATATTTAATTATTGATAAAATTAATTCAATTATTTTATATTATTTTACCAACAAAAATAAATTTTGATTTAAAAGTAATTCTAAAAATATATAAACTATTTTATAGTATTCCAAAAATTGAAAACTATTAATTTTATATTTATTATAAATATTATATTCAAAAATTTAATATAATTATTTTAATATATAATCTTTATTTTTTATATTTAAATACAAAAAATAAATTTAATATCATTAAATTTTAAATAAATAATATTTTAATTATAACAAATAATACATTTACAAAATTTAAATAAAAAAAATTTATTAAAATTGTTTTTAAAGTTAAATTCAAAAAAAAATTAATTTTAATTATATTAATTAAGTTTAACAATAATATTTTATTTTTATATAATAATATTATTTAATTAAATCAAAAAAAGCAAATCGATTTATTTTAGTTTATAAATTTTAAATTAAAGAATATATATGGAATTAAAAAAAAGATTTATAAAAATATTAAAACAAAAAAATAATTTGTTATATAATAAATTTGAAATATATATATTGATATTATTAATTATTTTAAGGTTATATTTAATTTATTTATTGTAATATAATGTATTAATTTTTAAAATATTAATATTAAAATATTTAATAAATGTTTTTATTGGTAGATAAAAAATAATTTAAAAAAATTAAATTTTATATTATTTGATTTAGAATTTTTATAATTAATTATTTTTATAAATATATTTTTTGTAAATAATAATAATATATTTTTATAAATTAATTATATTATTATTTTTATTAATAAATATAATTAAACCAATATTTTTTATTAATTTTTAATTAAATACAAAAAGATTATTTGAAATATTTTTATATTAAAATTATATATTTTAATATTAAATTTTAATATTGTTTTTATTATTAAAAATATTATTAATAATATTTTGAATATAAAAATTTTATTTATTGTATATATTGATTTGAAATTGTTTTATAAATATATTATTAAATTAGGTATGATTTAGAAAAAACAATTTATAATTAATATTATAATTTTATGTTAAAAATATAAAAAACATAAAATTGTTAAAATAATATAAATTAATAAAAATACGAATTTTGTTAATATTATAATAAAAACAAAATATTGTTAGATACTATTTGATTTTATTGATTTCAATTATTATAAATTTAAATTGAATTAATAAATCGAATATATTAATAAAATTGGTAAGATTATAATAAAGAAATAAAGAATTAAAAAATAATAAATGAAAAATTAAAAATAAATAATTTAAATGTATAATATTTACAAAAGTTATATAATTTATTATATAATTGCAAAAAAAATATTTTTTATTTTATTTTAATATTGTATATTTGATTATTTAAATAATATATATTTAGATTTATTTAAAAATTATTAGTATTGTGATATCAATAAATCTGTAGGGCAGATTCATTAAGCGCGGGGCGCGGCTGTGTGCGGTCGATATGCCTGTTATACGGACATATAAACTTGTAGATCGATTTACGATTAATCTATATGCTTTTTATAATATATTACCTTATTATTAATACTTTGATACCATCGAGGTGATTCAACAATAGCCTATATTAATTCGATATAGAACTTAAAGTAATATTGAAAATCTATATAGAAAATTATTATTATATATTATAAAGAAATAATTGTTTAATTATTAACCAAATAAAAATTTATTTTTCAAAACATTATAAAGATAAAGATAATTGTTATAAATAAAAATATTAAGAAATTTGTATAAATAAAAAAGCTAATTATAAATTTAAAAAAATATATAAAAATAAAATTATTTATTTTAATATTATTTATAAATAATAAAAACAATATTGATTAAATTAAAAAAAACAAATTTTATAATAAGGCCAAATATATAAATATTAGGTGATATTATATCAAAAATAATATAATAAACAGAAACAAATTTAGAATACTTTAGGTAATTAATATTAATTAAATCATAAACATTTTAATTAAATAGTTAATCTCAATTAACTTTTTTATTTATTATATCAAAATAAATTTAAATATAAAGAAATAATTATATTTAAAAAAAATCTAAATATTTTTGTATTACAATATAATTATATTATATAATATAAAATAATTAAATTTTATAAAAAAATAAATATTACAATTATAAATTATTATAGAAATTAACAAAATCTAAAATATAATTTGATAATTATTAATTATAAAAGAAATATTAAAGATTATATTATTATACTATATTTATTATAATATTATTATAATCTATTTTATTTTTTAAAATAACTTAGCTCCTTATTATACAATACCCTCTACCTACTTTACAGTTTTTGTATATAGCTTTAATCTAGACATATACTATATGTTCAATAAAAATAACCAAATTTATTAATATTTCTATAATTTCTTTTTTTAATATTTTTTATCAGAATTTGTAACAATTTTTTTGAATATTTAAATATTATTAAAAATATTTATAATTAAATTATAGATTTTATAAAAAATTATATTTTAAATATAAATGAATATATAAAGATTTATAAGATTTTTTATTTTTTTATTTATAAATATAAAATAATAAACAAAAAATTTGATTTTGATTAATTCTAAAAAATTTTTAAAAAATTAAGTTTATAACAAATACAAGATTTGATTAAATTGTTAAATAATTTTTTTCAAAATTTTCTTAATATAATGTAATAAAAAAATTAATTAAAAAAAAATATTTTTTTTATATTAAAAAAAATATTTATTTTTAATATTATTATAATTGATTTTTGTTATTAATTAAATAATATATAAATATTATTTATATAAATTGAAAATCTTATAATTTAAATATCAATAAATAATATAATTAATATTTTAAATATTTATAAACAAATAATTTTTATAATTAATTAATTGATTTTGTTACAAATCAATAAGGATTAAATAATATATTGTTTATAATTTATTTACTTTTAATAATATAAAATATAATATTATATATAATATAATAAAAAAGATATGAAAAAAGTAGGGTATAAAGTAAAAAGTAAAGAATGGGAATATAGAATATTAAGAAATGGAAAATAGGAAATAGGAATATAAAAACGATTTGTTATAATTAGCGATTTGTTATAGTTAGCGATTTTCTATAATTAACAATTTTCTATAATTAATGTTTTATTACAATTAATGTTTTATTACAATTAGCGTTTTATTACGATTAACGTTTTATTACAATTAATGTTTTATTATAATTAGTAATTTTTTATAATTAATTTTTTATAATTAATTTTTTATAATTAATTTTTTATAATTAATTTTTTATAATTAATTTTTTATAATTAATTTTTTACAATTAATTTTTTATGATTAATTTTTTATGATTAATTTTTGATTAATTAGATTTGGTATAAACGGGATTTCAATATATACAGATTAGATAATAAGATATTAATAATTTTTTGTATATAATTTTTATATACATTTATTATACAAACGATGCAATGCACCATCGTTAACTAAAACATATAATTATTATTAACTAAAATATATGATCATTGCTAACTAAAATATATAATTATCACTAATTAGAATATATAATCGTTATTAAATAAAATATATAATCTTCAATTACATACCCCAAATAACAACAAATTCAATTTCAAAATACTATATTTTGTTATTATATTATATAATATTATAATAAATATAATTTTCAAGCAAAGCGAAAATCAAAGGTTTGAGGACTGGCCCTTATAAATATTTTTAAAAATATAAAAAAAATGATTTTGCAAATCCATAGTCTGAAAATAAAATTTTCCGCGACGGCTAGTTTAATTATAAAAACTTCAATAACTTTTTCAAAATTATTTATTTCGAATTAGATTTATTAATTTTTCAATCAAAATTTATTACTTTATATATATTATAAATTTAAAGGATTTTAAATTAAAAAATTAATAAAAAAATATATTTAATTAATTATTATTATATTATTTATTATCTCTAATATACATATTTTAAAACACCGAATTAAATTGGAATTCATAATTCTGATTGGATATTCAAAAAGTATGGATGGTTAATATAAGAATATTAATTAAAAAAAATCTTTTTAATTAATATAAATATTTATAATTAATATATAAAATAAATATAATATAAATAATTATATTTTATTAAATAATAGTTTTTTAATAATATAATTTTTGTATATATTATATAAATTGTTGTAAATGAAAATAAATATTAAAATATTTTGGTGATATAAAGAATTAAAGTTATAATTGAAAAGTATTTTAAAAGGGTTAAATATAATATTAATTAATTGATATTTTTAAATATAACTTTATTTTATTATAATTTTTTTTTAAAATAATTGAATAATATATTGAAAATAAATATAATAAAAATAAAGTAAGTAGAATAAATAAAGTTTTTTATATATTTAATATTTTATATTTATTTCTTAATTATCTTTTTATATTATGTATATTTCAATTGTTTTTTTTTATATATTTTAATTACTTTTTTATATTTATTAATTATATTTTATAATTATAGATATATTTTATAATTATAAATAAATTAATTAATAATATATTTAATAATTTAATTAATAATTATTTTTTATTTAATATTAAATATATAAAATAGTTTATAATTATATATTTTTTTTTAAAACTTTTCGAAATGGTATAATAAAGTAATTGAAAATTTGTTAGAATTGTAAAAAAAGATTAATTATAAATCAATTAATTGAAAAACAAAAATTAAAGATTTAAAGATAAAAATTGATATATTAGAATTTAATTTAATCAATTAAAAAATTAAAAAAAAAAAATTAAATTTTTTTAGCTTTTTTAGTTTATTTAGTTTTTTTATAAAATGTTAATACAAAAATTTAGTTTTTAATAATGATATATTAATAATAATATAGTCAAGGATACTCAAATATGACAAAAAAAATAACTTTATATATATTTAATTTTTTTTAATGTGAAATATGCAGAATCTTAAGTTGATTTTAATAATATAAAAATATTTTTAAAATATTAATAAAAAGATTATTAAAAACTTAAAAAATAAAATTTCAAAATCTAATTTGTTGTTATGTGTTACACATGATTATTTAATATATTGTATAAACTATATTAAATCAATGATGTTATTTATATATAATTTAATAATATTATTAAACTTTTTTAGTTTTACTTTATTGTTTTATATTATTTTAAATTTCAAAAACTAAAATTATAATAATATTATATGATTTACTTTTATTTTTTTTCAATTTTAATTCTTTTTTATAAAAGATTAGATAATATAATATTTATTATATAAAAGATCGGATAATATAATATTTATTATATAAAAGATTAGATAATATAATATAAATTCGGATGAGAGCCTTAAGTTTTAATTGTTGTTATGTGATTTTTTTGTATATTCGATATTAAATCAAATATATGTAAAATAATAAAAATTATTGTATATATGAATTCCCCTAATTATTCTATATATTTTGATATATAAAATTTTTTAATTAATTCAAAAAATATTTTTTGTTGTGTTTGAGTGTCCTTGACTATAGTAGGGATTTGTGAATAAGGTTATTAATTATGAAGAGTATATGTTCGAGAGGTATTATTTATATAAATCGATGTTTATAATGTAAATTCTTTTTTTATAGATATATTTAGGTTTATAAATAAATTTTGTAAATAATGTAATATTTTGTATTTCAAATTAAAAATTATAAAAGTTAAAGTAGGGCTTATTATTTGAAAAATATATAATACCAAATATTATATTAATAGGGATATTGAGTTTACATTTTCAAAAATGTTTGATTTGATGATAAGATTATAAACGGTTTAAAATTTATAAAATAAAGAGTTTAAAAAAAATATTAAAAGATATAATAATATTTTTGTTTTTATTTTTTTTAAATATAACAAAGATTAAAAATTAAATTATATTAATAATAATTAATTTATTTTTATTATATATAATTATTATTATTATTATTAAAGTTTTTTTTGTTAAACTTTTTGATAAAAAATTTGTTTTTAATTAATTATTTTTTTATAATTTTGTATATACAAATAATATTTGAATAAATATAATAATATATATTAGTTTTAATTGTATTATTATAATATAAATTAATATATTAATTTATAATTTTAATTTATATATTGTATTATATAAATATATAAAAAAGATAATAATATAATAATATTAATTAAATAATAAAAAATTTAGAATAATTTTTAATTTTAGATTACAATTAATTATTAAAAAACAAAATGAAAAATATTAAAAAAAATATAATTTATTTATTATATTAAAAATTGTTTTTATTATTTTTAATAAAAAAAATAATGAAAAATTGAAAATTTTTTAAAATATTGTTTTCAATATTTATCGATATAATAAAAAAAAAAGATTTTTTTTAATTATTTATATATTATATATATATTATATTTATTATATATCTTTTTTTATTATATTATTTTATTTTTAATAAATGAATTAAATTGGAATTTTAGTTTGAGATTGAATTTTATTAATAATTTGAATCAAATTTAAATTAATATAATTTAATAATAATAATATTGTTAAATAATCTTTATTTGTTATAATATAATAATTGATAATAATTAAATTATAATTATTAATATTAAGTTTTTCAATTTTTCTTTTTATATAGATTTTTTATTTTAATAATTTTTAATAAATTTTTATATTTTTATTAAAAAGTTTCAATTAATATATATTAAAAATAATTAAAATAAATTAAGATTTAATATTTATTATAATTTAATAAATGTTTTTAAAATTAAAAATATAAATATTAATATTTTTGAAAAACAAATTATATTATTTTTTATTTATTTTAAAAATAAATAATTTATATAATAAATTTATTAAAATATTATAATAATAATACAAAAAGCTAATAAATCCTTATTTTTTATTATATTTATATATAATATCAATTAATTTAAAATTTAAAATTAATTATTATCTAAACAAATAATTATAAATCAATCCAATATTGTTATATAAATATTTTAACAAAAAATTAAAATTATGATTAAAAATATTAAAAATCCAAATGGTTTTTTTAATAAATATATCAATTATATTATAATTATCGAATATTAAAAACAAAACTTTTTGTATATATATTTATTTTTTAATATATAATAATACAAATATTTATATAATAAATCAAAATTAATGAATAGAATGATTTTAATTAAACTTTTATTCCCAAAATTGAATTTTATTGGTAAATTAATCAAATTAATCAAAAAACATATAATTTATAATTTTTACGAATATTATAATTTAATAGTGATATATATGTTTAATAGGGATAATATTATAGTATTTATATGTTTTAAAAAATTTTCTAAATTTTTTTAAAAAAATATTTTTATATTAAATAATAATAATATATATTTATAATATTATTATTAAATTAAATTATTATAAAAAATTAGAAAATTATAAATATATATTAATAAAAAAATAAAATTAAATAATAATTGAATAATATTATATAATTTATATTTTTTTATAAAAATATAAAGTTTATATTAATATTAAAGTATATGTTACAATTTCGATTATTAAATATATTTATAAATATATTTTTAAAAATATAAATAAAATTATTTTAAATATTAATAATTTATTAACGAATAATAAAATTTATTAATATATCTCTAATTAATATATTAATATTATTAAAATATATTAATAATTAATAAAATGTAATATATATTAATATTATTTTTTTATAATTAAATTAATAATTTATAAAAAAAAATAACAAATAATTTATTTTGAAAATTTAATTGTTAATAAATTGATTACAAAAATAAAGATTAATTAAACCATATTATTAAAATAGTTTTGATATAATAAAAATAATCTATATCATAAAAAAAAAATATATATAATTGATAATATAAAAAAGAAAATGCAAATCGATTTTTTTGATATTTTATATCCAGATATTTTTAAATTTGTTATTTGGAATATTTTTAATAAAATTTAAAAAATAAAAAAAATAAAAAAGAATATTTTATTAATCAATCAATTATTAAAAACAATTAATTATATATATTATACAAATATATTTTCTAATAAAAAATATTATCTTTAATATTTTTTTATTATATTATTTGAAACTATATACTATAAAAATTTGTATATATATAATAATATTAAATATTTTATATTTTAAAAAAATTGTATTATATATAATATTATAAATAACAATTAAAAATAAATAAATGTTTTTAATAAGACAAAAAATTTTCAATCAATAAATTAATTAAAAAAAATATTTATTTTAATCTTTAAAAATAAACTTATTTTGAATTTATTAAATATTTGAACTAAATTTAAAACAGATTTTGCTAATTCAAATTTAATTCAAAATATAATTAAACGAAAAATATAATTTTTATTAAATTTAATAAATTCTATAAAAGATTATATTTTATATTTAATATAAATAAATTTAACAAAAAATAATTTAATTATAATTTTAAAAAATAATAATTTTTCAATATTTTAATATAATTGAAATAATTATATAAAAAATAATAATATATATATATTTGAAAAAAAAATTTAAAAATTTAATATTTTTTTTTTAATATTAAATATAAATTAATATTAAATATATAATATAATTATTAATACTATTAAAAAAGATTTTATTACAATATATTTTTATTTTTAAAAATTAAAAGAATATAACAAAATCTATTTATATATTATATTATATTATTATTATTATAATAAAAATATATCAATTTTTTATATTGTTTTTATAAAAATCATAACTTTTTTATTATCTAAAAATAATATTTCTTATTTATATTTTGGAATTCTTATTAATTTTTTATTAAATTCTATTAATAATATTAAAAAATAAAATATTATAATATAAATATTATCGAAATGCTTATTAATTATTTGGAATGAGATTATAATATAATATAAAGAATATTTCGAATTAATATATAAATTATTTTGCGATTTTGTTAATTTTTTATAATAAAATTTTAATATATTTTTAATAAATAAAAAACTAATCATTTTTAATAAAAACTTTACTCAAATTTTGTTTATTATTTTAAAAAGATTTAAATATAATATTATTAATATATTTATTTGAAATAATTAAATATAATCTTTATTTCGAAAAATTAATTTGTATATAAATATAAAAATAAATAATATAAATCAAAATAAATAAATAAATAAAATTATTTAATTTAAAAATTAAATATTAAAATTAATATATAATAATAATAATATTCATTATTATCATTTTCCAGATTTTATTTAAAAATTATATATTATTAATATTTTTATTAATAAAGTTTTTTTTAAAAATATATTTATTATAGATTTATATAAATATAATAATTTTTTTTATAAAAATTAATGTATTATTATAATTAAAAATATTATAATTGTTAAAATTAATAGATTAATTATCGATTAATTATTAAAAAAATACAAAATTTTATTATTATATAATATTTAGAAAAATAAAAAAAAAATTAATAAAAAAAATAAATAACAATAATTTATAAAAAATTTATAAATTATAAATTTATTTAAATTTTTATTTGTAATATTAAAAATTAAAATAAATATATTTATAATATATTTACAAAATATTTGATTAAAAACAAAATTATATAATGATTTTAAAATAATAATAATAAATATTAAAATATATATTTTAAAAATTATATTAATAAAAAATGATTTTTATAATATTATAAAATATATTTTATATATAAATTTATAAAATTAAATTAGAAAATTGTTATTTATATTTAATTGCAAATAATTTTTATTAAAATTATATTTTGTAATAATTATAAATAAATCTTAAAATTAAAGTTTTAAGTATATTAGTATAGATTTGAGAAGTTTATATTTTAATTATAATTAATTTTATATTATAATAATATAAAATAAAGATTTACGATATTTTTATATATTGTTGTTTTTAGATAATAAGGGAAAATTAAATAAAATAAATAATATTATATGATTGAAAATATTAAAAAGTATTAATAATTAATAATAATATATTTTTTGGATTTTTTTGAATATTTTTTAAAATAAATTGTAATTAAGTTTTATATTTATATAAAATAATTAATATTAAAAAGAAAATATAATTTATAAAAATATTTATTTATTTTTATTTAATATTTTATAATATATAATCCAGGATTTTATATTATTATAATAATATATGATTTGGGATTTTATATTTTTAATATTTATAATATCCTTATTGACCTAGGATTTTACAAATATTAAAATAATATTTATATTTATTTTATTAATTATATATATTTAAAATAATTAATAATATAATAATAAAAAAATATAAAATAAAATTATAATAAATTAAATTAATTAAATAATATATATTTAATAATAATTTAATTGTTTTTATATATTATTTTTTTATTTTTTATATAATATAGTTTATTATATAAATCTTAATTATATAACCGAAAACTATATAACCTGACTTTTTTAATATTTTTAATATACATATTTTAAAATATTAAATTAAATTAGAATTTATAAGGCTTTACAAATTATATAATACAAGCTATAAGAAAGATTATAAAGAACTATAATTAATAATAATAGTTAAGCTTATGGCGAAGGCTATTATTATTAATTGGCCCGAGCGGCTATACTTAAAGCTCGTTTATTATATTATAATATAATATTTAATATTATAATAATTTATAAATATTATAATAATTTATAAATATTATAATAATTTATAAACTATTACGCTAACACTAGCTGTACAGGCACAATCAGTATATAATCATTCTAGATAGTATAATGAGAACTTCGTTCTTCTTATACACTTTCACTATATTATAAACTACTATAACCATAAACGTTTTTTATTTTTAATTAAGTTTTTTATAATAAAAAATCTTTTATATTAGGAAATATAAACGAGATTCTTTATACAAAATTTTATTTCGAAGTTTATCCACATAGAATCTATATTACTTCGTGTTATTATCATTCCATCCTCTACCCCCCTACCCCCTACCCTCCTCCCTTCGCACCCATAAAATCCCCAAGAAAGCGAGACAAATATATCAAATACATCAAATCAAATCACATCACATTTAGTAACTCAAACCGACAACCAACAACCAACATCCGAATTCCAATTTTTTGAATTTTGAATTTCGAATCTTGATCCATCAATCCATTAATCCGCTAGAGTGCCAACCACCCCGCACGCACCCCTTAACACTCAAACGAGCACTATGAAACCACCCCGCAGCTAAGAAAATGCTGAATACCCCACAACTTCCCGTTCCCGTTCGCGTTCGCGTTCCCATTCCCGTTCGCGTTCTACATAATCCCACGCTCCTCCGTAGGCTCAAAAACCGTTCCATCTACGGAATTCGAATCCGAATCCGAGCTTCATGGATCAGGAGAGGCTAATCATGCAACGTTCTTCATCAACCATTCATCCCATTGCCCGGCGGTAAAGGAACTACTGATTGAATTTTCCACCACGCCGTCGAACTACATGCAGATGATACGTCAGTAATTCCAAATCAATCGATCAAAAAACATAGTTTATCTCCCCCCCCCAACGCCCCGTCCCCCTCAAAGAGAAATCCAGCTTCTCCCAAAGTCCCTCCAAAAAAAAAACAAAGAAAAAAGAAAACCGCACCGCTACAAAAAGAAGAAGAAGAAAAAAAGTACTCACGACAACCGTCGGCGTAACATGAATGCCGACCAACCTATTCATCTTAACCAAAACCTTCAGATGATTCGTGACTCCATTCCCAGAATTCAAGCTACCATCTGCAGCCGGCCGATCGCCAATCTTCAGCAGATCAAACACTTTCTGCTCGTCGACCCCGACTTCTCCTGCGATCTTCGCGAGGCGCTTGTAAGTAGCATTGCGAGTTTCATTGACGACATTGACGTCGAAGAAATCCTTTTGCTGCTTGAAGAGGGAGGCGGAGAAGGGGTAGAAGTTTTGTGGGGAGAGGGTGAGGACTATGAGGGGAGTGAGGAGGTGTGTTAGTGAAGTTCATTGATTGAAAGCGTATATACCTATCCCCTTCTTCACCATGTCCAGTCCAGAATTCTCTTTTGGTATATTCACAAATCCCGAAAGAGCTATGAAAAGATAGAGAGAGAGAGAAAAGGAAACATACCCGCAACCCCCGCCTCATGAACCAACGTACTACTCGGATGCCAAGGTTGAATATGTTGACGAAAGATAATCTGTACTTTATCCGAGTACTTTTCCTTGATCAATGGAATCACCGATGTATAAATCGTGTTGAACATTTTGGCCGAGAACTGAAGCCAAAAATATTAGTTTCTGTATTAAGGATTGAGATATTAAAGGCCTGGGGCATAGTGAAGTGAAGCAGGTAGCTGAGAGAGGGGTATAGTTAAAGAAATAGTAAGAACACAATTGAAGATGAAAACGAAGAAAAATAACAAGTTAATCCCCCGCATCGCCCAATCAAGATCCAAAACAGAATCCCCCAGAGCCCAAAATCCAGCTTCAACTCCAAATTCCCTCCCTCCTTACCCCTTCACCCCCGCCCGCACCCCCATTTACCACTAAGTAAGTAAACCAAACCAGCCCCTCACAAACCATGAATTACACAATAAACCCCAACCCAGCCAAACCAAACCAAACCAAACCAATGCAGGCCAGACCAGACCAGACCAGAGCAGACCAACCACCAAAGCAAAAACAAGGCATCCCCCTCCACACCCCCTTCACACCCCCCTTCACACCCCGCTCCAAATCCCCCTCCAAAACACACACAAACTCCCATCATCATCATCAAGTGATGAAACAAAACACAACACAACACCACAACAAAACAAAACAAAACCCAACATACCGGACAAACAAAATCCAAATACAATTCCAAGGTATGCAGATTCGAATTCAAATCCTTCGCCGTCCCCATACCCTTCGCCATCGCCACGAACCTCTGACCTGCAAACTTGGGTGGGAGAGCCATCTTTTCTTCTTTCTTTTTCTTTTCTTTCTTTTTTTCTTCTTCTTTTCCCGTAGCTTATCCTCAAAATGTGTTTGCGAGTTGATATTGATAGAGGTATTGATATAGGTATTGATATTGATATTGATATTGATATTGATACTACGGTATTGCTCGTGATTTAACGTTGATGTTGATGTTGAAGTTGACTTTGAATGGTCGGTCGGTTGGTCTGTCATCAACAAAGCACATGACACATGGATTTCCAATTCTGAGATATGACGTGACGTGACCTCTAGGATACTGGATGGGGATGAATGGGGATGTGGGGTAAAGTCCCAATCCCTCATCAATCAATCCCGAGGTCAATCAATCAATCGATCAATCAATTGGGATGGATTGGATACCTAGCTACGGTAGCTAGATTCCAAATGAAGATATCCGTCCCATCCGTCCATATTATTTATATTCCTATACTCTAACAACAAAAATCCCATTCCATCCCATCCCATCCATCTTCAAGTCCATCCATTCCATCCATCCATCCATCCATCCATCCATCCATCCATCCTACCTAGCCTCCTACCTAGCCTCCTACCTAGCCTCCTACCTACCTACATACCTACCTACCTATATAGATACCTAGATAGATATACAAATAAGTTAAATAAGTTGAATAGATAAATTAAATAAATAAATATATATAAATCCTCTCCACTCTCTCCAATCCCCTCCATTCCCCTCCACTCCTCTCAAATACCAATTCCAATACCAGTTCCAATTCCAATTCAACCTTGCGAGCTACTATCACTCACTATCCATAGATACTATCCATACTATCCATACTATCCATACTACACCTAATACACCTAACAACCACCCCCC
>JANPYM010000003.1:251810-301905 GCA_025890175.1 Ciborinia camelliae
GAGGGAGGAGAGAAGGAGGAAGGAGGGAGGGGAAGCGTTTCTTTTCTTTTGTTTTCCATTTTGGGGGCTTTTCTCTGGCTTTTCTTGCACATACCTACATCCATCCATCCATCCATCCATCCATACGTATTTCCAAATTCTGTCATCTGTCATCTGTCATCTGTCATCGGTATCTATCATCGGTATCAGTCATTCTAGATACAAAAAAGGATGGATGGATTAATTGGAAGGCGGGGAGAGAGATTGAGATTGAGCTTGAGGAAGAAAGAAAGATAGATATCAATCAATCTTTATATTATAGGTATCGTATCGTATCGTATCATCCAACCTACCTACCTACCTACCTACGTCTGAGTGTCTTTGATGAGGTGAGGTGGTTGGGTAGGTAGGTAGGTAGGTAGGTAGGTAGATAGGTAGGTAGGTAGGTATAATAACCTAAATACCTAATAATTAATTAATGAATCAAATTAATAAATTAAATTAAATCAAGATATCTCAGGCTGCTATTTCTGGCTGTGAAATTGAAAGAATATAGATAGATAGGTAGGTAGAAGGAGGTAGAGGGATAGTTAATTTTTAATTTTTGATTTTTAAATTTGTTGATATTATTTTATATTTATATTTTATATTCATACCTATTGTATGCTATACTCTGTATAGAGTTCCCTGGAGTTTAGGTCCCTGGAGATGTATTATACTGTACCGTAATTGAATGGATTGCATTAAATTGAATATAATTAAATGAAAGTGCAATGGCATCTATCTATTCATCTATCTATCCATCTATTCATCCCAAAAATAATAAATCAATCGGATTGCTTTTAAGACTTTTTAAAAAAGTGATGTTGTTTATATTTTATATTTTATATATCTAGATAGATACCTACTACCTACTACCTACCTAGATAGGTATTTTACTGTACTATACTTAAGTACCTACCTATCTAATAGGTATTCCTATCAAGCTACCTAGACCTCGAGATAAACAGAAAAGAGAAGCGGGCGGACGGTCGGTCGGGCGGATAGGCGGGTATATATATGGATGGGATGTACTAGGTAGGTAGGTGGAAGCTAGAGATATTTGATATTTTAGCTGGAGGAATATTTACCCCTTTATTTTTTGGAAATTTTTTGGAAAGTTTTTGGGGGGGAGGGGTTTTTTACATGTGATAGACTAGATAGGTAGGTATCTAGGTAGGTAGATAGAAGGTAGATATAGGTATTTGGCGGTGAAAAATTTCTAGTTCGTTTGGTGTGGTGCTGGTGTTATGGATGTGTTGGGTGGATGAATGAATGAATTGGGTTGTAGAATTTTTTAGTGGGATGTTGGTTCAATTAGAGATGGATTTGAGATTTGAGATTTGAGAGATGAGATTTGGGAGATGTAAATAGACAGGTAGGTAAATAGATAGAAGGTTATAATTAGTAGTAGGTAGGTATTTATAGGTATGGTTTTGGAATCTAGATGGATGAATAAATAGATACCTACTCTATAGATATATCTAGGGATTGATTAAAGGCTTTGTTGTTATCTAAGATGTCTACTCAGATATTATAATACCATATACGTATACGTCTATACGTCTATACGGAGTATATATATGTTTATATAAATTCTATAAATAGAATGATTGCCCGTTTTGCCTTGAATTACCTTTACCGCTTCGTTTCAATAATCGTCAAGGTCCACGGGTAGGGTAGTTGATGAACAAGCTGACGTGGAACTCTCATTTTATTAGTATGGAATAACTACTAGAAGTAATAGAATATTCCCTAGAATCCCTCCCTCCCTACTAGAAAACCCCTGACCCGATAGACAACTTTAAAATTTTATTTTATCAAGCCCCGAGATGAGACTGAGTTGACAGCCAACCAAGTATTGTAGATCTACCAATTGGTACCAAGCAGGTAGCTTTTCCCCTAGAATCTGGATTCATCCTAGTCCTCCCGTAGATACCGGTACCTAAGTTTTCTAAGAAAGCTTTTGTTGTTGTTTTTTTTTTGGTCTTGGTTCTGGTCTTGGTTCTTATGTTGTACATCATCCAAGAAGACTTCAACCCAAACTTCACTTCATTCAACACTCAACCCTCAACACTCAACCAACGCCTCAATTGACTTTCACTCGCGTGCATATCAATCACTCACCAGACAGACGGGAACGCACGTCATTCAGCCTGATTTGATACGACCTGAGAAATTACACAGACACCGGTCACTCACCACACCTTCTTACTACCTAGAACCTAGATATATAAAGTCGCTAGGGAGGAAGCGGATTCCACCCACCACATATTCAACATTCGCGAAAAGATCGATCATTTGCTGGCTGTTAACACGGCTTCAGCAATTAATTTTAATAAGGACAGAGACGATTACGAAGGCTACGAAGGTTACGGTGGGGAGGGTTTACCTGTCCCGGTTACGACACCAAAGACGCCCAGAGATAGAAGTATGCCGCCTTCTAAGAGTATGTATGCGCCTTTTTTTTATTTATATATACCTGCGGAGATGGGAATTGGGAGGAGAGGCGGGATGGGGTGTGCGAGGGGTGGGCTTGGGGTGGATTTATGAATTAGGAGGAGAGGAGGAGGAAGAGAGAAAGGAGGGATTTGCAGATTGAGGGAATAATCGGAGGGAGAGGGAAGGAAAGGGAAGATGATGAGAGGAAAGGAAAAGAAAAGAAGCAAGCTAACGAACGGTCCCCAAAACAGGAGAAGCAGCGCATGAATGCGTATCAGAAGAAGCCCTCGTGCATCTGAAATCGTATAAATATTCGAGTGTGGATAAGAGTTTAATTTCGAATTATATCCTGAAGCATTATGTATGTTCTCCATGTGGCATCTACCCTTTCCGAATTTCCCACCGCCTTTCGGATTTTCCACTCAACCATCTTCACATCTGCGACAATCTGCTACACATACAGCATGGAAAAGTTCAAATACACATTTCGAGCGCAGCGAGCTTGGGGGTTTGGGGGCTTGCCCCCATGAAGATTGCTAGAATTGGACTAACAAATGTCAATATAGTGGAATGCTTTCGTCGAGTTATTACCTTTATGGCTGGCGCCAAATATGGTTACATTATTGGGGTTCTTCTTCATCCTGAGTAATGTTATTTGTTTGGAGATTTGGATGCCAGATTTGGTTGGACCTGTAAGTTTCCCCCCCCTCCCCACCCGTTTGCAAATCTGGGAAGAGTATGGCAGATATTAACAAGATCCATAGGGTCCATCATGGTTATATTACAGTTTTGCTTTTGGACTATGGATGTATTCCACCATGGATAACGTAGATGGAAAACAAGCTCGACGAACCGGTACTTCCAGTGGTCTGGGTGAACTCTTCGATCACGGAATCGATTCTCTCAATTGTACACTTGCATCTCTTTGCGAAACGGCTGCTATGGGTTTAGGTACATCTCGAGCTGGAATCTTCACGGCATTGATTCCTTGTTTACCCATGTTCTTTTCAACTTGGGAAACATATCACACACATACATTATACCTAGGGATTTTCAATGGACCCACTGAAGGATTGATCTTAGCTTGCACGATTATGATCCTCAGTGGATATTATGGACCGGAAATCTGGACACATCGAATTACGGATTTGGTCGGACATCATTACTTCCTCGGATATCATGAATTTTTCGGTTCATATTCCGTTCGAGATCTCTGGGTTCCCATTCTCGTCGTTACCTTATTCGGTGTCCATGTTCCTTTCTGCGTTATCAATGTGGTTAAAGCGAGAAGAAGAGACAATTTACCCGTCTTGCCCGTTTTTCTCGAATGGACTCCCATGGCAGTTTTCACCTTTAGTATTGGGGCTTGGCTTTTCTCTCCTTATTCAACCCTCATGGAAGAAAATCGTCTGGTCCTTTTCTGTCTCACGATGAGTTTCGTCTTTGGGAGAATGACGACGAAAATCATCCTCGCACATCTTACTCGACAACCATTCCCTTACTGGACCGTCATGCTCACCCCACTGGTCGGCGGTGCCATCCTTGGCAACCTCCCACGATTCGGCTTACCGGCCGTGAGCATCGGAGTGGAATTGTGGTACCTGAGAGCATATTTCTTGTTTGCTCTCGTGGTTTACTTTCGCTGGGCTTGGTTGGTGGTTACGAGCATTTGTGAATATCTGGGGATCAATTGTCTCACGATCCCGGAACAGAAGTTGGAGGAAATTTATCGCAATAATGAGATGGAGAAGAGGGGGTTGGAGATTAATGGGAGGAGAACTCCGAGTGCCAGTGGAACGAAGAGTCCAAATGGAGTGCCGAATGGTAAGAGGGCTGATTAGTATGGGGGCGTGTTGGATGATGTGATGTGATGGGTTGGGTTGGGCGGGGTTGGTTTGGTATGGAATGGGTTGGGCGGGGCGGGGTGGGGTTGGCTTGGGTTGGGTTGGTATGGGATGGTATGGGATGTATACGTACGTACGTACGTACGTACATCATACTTGAGGCCTCTTGTTGGAATCGAATCGAATTGGGACGGGATGGGATGGGATGGGACGGGACTAGAATAGACTTCAGTGGACTTGAGTGGACTGGACTGTGAACTATGAATGAGTACAGGCTGGCTGGCAGTCGGTCTCGCTAGGGATTTTACGAAGGGAACTTGAATGGATAGGATGGGTGTGAGGGGGGAAGGAGGGCGGGAAGGAGGGCGGGAAGGAGGGCGGGAAGGAGGGCGGGAAGGAGGGCGGGAAGGGGGGAATGGTGGATGATTGGTGGATGGTGGATGAGTGAGTGGATGAGTGAGTGAGTTGGTGATGGATGATGGATGATGAGTGAGTGATATGATGTCACCCGGGGATCGGATCAGATCAGATCAGATCAGAGCAAAACAAAAGCAGAGCAGATTAAAACAAAAGCAGAGCAGAGCAGAGCAGAGCAGAGCAGAGAAAAGTATGAGGAAAGTATGAGATGAGATGATGAGTGAGTTGTGGAGTATCATGTACCTCATCTGATCTGATCTGATCTAGCTGTTGTGTTGTGTATGTAGTGTAGGTAGTGTATGTAGATGAGAGAGAGGAGGGATACTGGACTGGGTGAGCTGGGTGGACTGGGTGGACTGGGTGGACTGGGCATAGAGGGAGGAAGAGAGAAGAGAGAGGGGAGAGAGAAAGAGAGAAAGAGAGGAGGGGGGAGGGAGAAGAGAGAAGAGAGAATAGATATCTTAATACCGAATACCGATTTTTTTTTATACTTCTTTTTTTATGAGGGTGATGTGGGTGGTGATGAGGGTGATGAGGATGAGGATGAGGATGAGGATAAGAATGAGAATAAAAATAAAAATAAGAATAAAAATAAAAATAAGAATAAGAATAAGAATAAGAATAAGAGTAAAGAATAAGAATAAGAGTAAAGAATAAAATAGAAGGAAAGGAAAAGCCAAAATAGGGAATGAAAGAAAAGGAAAAAGTAGAAAGTGAAAATAGGGAATGAATGAAATGAAAATCAAAATGGGAGTCGAAAATCAAAGTGGAGGGAAAAAGTTGAAAGTGGAAAGAAAGTAGGGAGGAAATAGAAGGAAAAGCGAAAATAGGAAATCAAAGTAGAAGTAGGTACCTGGATAGAGAATGAAAGATGAAAGTATCTAGATATTAACTTATAAGTATTAACTATTAAATATTAGATCGATATTATATGTTGAGAGGCGCTAGACCGTATTAGGCCTACGGGCCGCTTCGTCTCAAGCTTAAATAGCATACAAGGTTCAATCTTAGTTCTATAGTAATTTCAAATAACATCACACAACTTGCACCTTCACGTGATCTACCTTTTCAACATTATATATAATATTTATTACTATACCTATCTATTGTTGACATCACCACTGACATGGGCGGTGAAGACGCATTATACTATCGTATATAATGTAAGATCCATGATTCGGCTCGTTTTCTTATAGAATTAGGTATACTACAAGTTGATTTTATATACCTAAGTGCATGCTAGCGCCGGCATGCCCTAGTCGCGTGGTTATCCCAATACAATAGTACCTATGAATCGATTTAAGAGATTAAAAAAAGAGGGTATAGTAAAAAAATATATAGCAGGTTATTCAATTCAAAGTATTAATGGACTTGGTAGATTCTCAAAAGATAATAATTCAAAGTATCAATCAACTCTACAAATCCCCTAGGAATCCAGAGTCCAAAAAAAGAGTCAAAAAAGATGGAAAAAAAGATGAAAATAGTTCTTATATAAATATCTAGGCATCAAACGTGCGAGGAGAGATTTGCATTAATTGCTTGCTGTAAATGTAACAAACACAGATGAATCCGTTCTGGTGTGCGGTATTTAGAGATTCTATCTATAATGGTTGGTTGGTTGGTACATAGTATTATTAGGTTGATTTACGTTTAGCGGCGGAACTAAGAACTAAGAACTAATTGTAGATACCTAGTGTTAGAGATGACAGGTTTTATATGGTAAATAGGGTAGGGGGTTGAGGATGATTGTATTGGTGGTATTTACTAATTTAGATTAGAGGGAATGGTAGGTATCGTGGGATTAACTATTAACTAGGTAGTGTTAAACATATTATATTCTTGTAGTGACTATCGAGCTAGTTAGTGTATATAGAACTCTTTTATAACAACCACTAGTCTATTACCCTAGACAAAGATTATTTAGTTGAGTCTTGATTTCAGGGCTGGTGCCATCGGTTTGGTATGTTATTTCTTGAAGATCTTATTTGCTCTCCTGTAGTCTAGATATCTAAATCAAAAATGGCTTACGCAGAAACTACTTACTACCTATTCCAGTTACCATTGTCATTTTCGGTATGAGAGAACCGCAAAAAAACGACCTAGTAATGATAAATCAAATCACTGGCAAAAATATTTAATATCTCTGGATAATTATCTAGTGTGTTTTTGAAATGCTAGATTGAATATCCCGAATGAGGAAGTTGGCGGCGCAGAGCAGAACTCTGATACGGGTTTTGCATCGAAATTTGAAGTGTTACAATTCAAATAAAGGGGAGTGGAAAGTTTTGCCGCCTGCTTCCTTTGTCTTTGGTCTTTGGTCTTTGGTCTGGCTTTGGCAACTTCACTATACAGTCTTATTTCTAGTTTTAGAAATATCTACGATATGGAGATACACTGGCGTCAGTATAGTCTTAGATTTGAGTGTCATGGAAGTCTGGAGTGCAATATATATGTGTGTGTTTCGGCTCTAGAGAATGATCGTGCGATGGGAATGAACCGCAATACATCATTACGAGCTATTGAACTTATTATATTGTTGTATAGAGCTAGTGTATGTAGAACTATTTTATAATAACACAAGCTAAATATGCCTTCATTCATCGACTCTTACCAAACTATCGGAAAGAACGACCATAGACCACAAATGTCTAATTGTTGAGGTAAACAGAAAGCAAAGCTCCTACAAAGTAAATAAGACTTAGTAATGCAAGAAACATGACAAGAAACATCGTCTGCATCTCCATCATACAGAAAAGGATAACCGATAACCGAAGCAAGTAATTGGAAAGGGATATTGAGAAATCGCAGGATTAAAAGTTACTTACTTGGCTTGCAGAATTGCAGTAAAAAAACAAATCACGGAGAAAGAGAAATATATCAATATAGTCTTATATAATCTCACTGAACAAAAAAGTGAATATCTAACAAACCAGCATAATTTGTTGATGTTGAGTGAAATATCGGAATAACATCCATCATGAATGATGATTGAGATGAGCAGACAACATCAATATTCACCAACTCTTTCTTAATACAATAAATAAATCATTCTTAAATGAATGAAAAGAAACACCACGTATCATCCTTTGCCAACATATGTTTATCGTTGCGCGGTAGAAAGAACGGGTTCTTTTAATTATTGACGGTGGATAGAGTAGGTGGGTGAGAAGAGTACAGGGGATGGATGATGGATGAGAGGAACTTTTTTTTGGAAAGACTGAAGATGAAAAAAATCAGTCAAGCAACAAAAGGGTTGAAGGTCACGAGATGATCATGTGTAAATGATATGATTGGTTTAAACTATGATCTGTGCGTATTCGCTTGCGGAGAGCTTGATGACCAATGCTACGTGACCAATTATAACGCGGAATTTATTTTATCACATGATCAGTATTCTTCAACTTCATTGCTCTCCTTGAAGTGGTTCTGCATCAACTTCAACCTACTGATGCTTGATGTATCCGATCGACTCGAAGACCCCGAGACCTATAGCTGGAAAGTTATAGACGGCATGAGCTCTCTTACCATGAGTAGCATCGATACTCTATGATCATTGATGGCTCTGATGCCCTCTGTTCGGAGGTGAAGGATTGTTACATTCGCTCGTGAAGACAGTATAGTATAGTATTGTGCCAAAGGATCTAATATCTTGAGTCTTATCGATATGAGAAACTTGATGCCAAGCTGCCTTTTATTCCTCGGTATCGTATCACATTTGACTTTCTCCCATAGTCGGAGCAAGTAAAACCATCCAGCACCACTCCACCAAGTTTTAACATCCAAGTTCCCCTGATTGACCAGACTACGATCCATAACTTTGAAGTCTCCGTTATTCTGTTACTGAAGAGAGAGTATAAATCGATGAACCTGATGGTAAGTTTTTGTTAGCTGTAAGGACAACACCTTGTGCCATTCTCCCAATCAGTTGAAGTGTACAAAAAGCCTCCATTCCATGGTTTCTGCTTGAAATTTTGGCTTCAGTTATTGTTTGTACGATATTGAAGAAACTCTGGATATCTTATTGTGTCATAATGCAAGAGATAATAGGAAGTATAGGAAGTGACAACTTCAACTTCAATAGTACGACCACCTATCTCATTGTCTCCCCTCCCAGTCAACCCAGAGAATCCCTCCATTGCTTGCTTCTTGCTTGAAATATTCACTTCTATTATTGTTCGTATTACTTTCAATTGGTTCGATTGTTCTACTGTTACATTGCATTGCGCAAGATACAATGAGAAGTCTTCATTGCTCAAGTAGCGAAAGTGAATATCACTTCCCGCCTCCAATTCATATTCACTTTCGAATCAATTCCATTGTTCAATTTTTCCTGCCTTGGTATCTCGAAAGTTAAGCGAACCATTTCTCTACTGTACAATCAACGTCAGTAGGAATCACAATAAGATCAATTGTTTGCTATTGTGAATGGGTTTGTAAAGCTTTCGAAAAAAAAATGCTATATCAGTACATGTTTCGTTCTGCCTTTTTACTGTCTTTCTTCTTCTGTTCCTCGTACGAAGGCCTCTTAAAAATTTATTTAATTACATTCCTGCTGTTGATCAGCACTTTCACCGTTCCACTTAAACTTTTTAAGTCCCTTCGCCCTACAATATCACCATGTCAGATCCCGCACCCAACGCTGCCTGGGCAGTCAATGCCGTGGCACCAAAGAAGAAACCCACACTGTCCATCCCTCTTTCCACCATCCCTCCTCCCCCAGCTGTCGCTCCACCAAAGCGCAATTCGGGAATGGCCTTTTCAATGGAACCAGGCCTGGCCAGCCAAGAAACAACGTCTTCTCCCGTCGCCCCTGTTCCCGCTCCCACCGTCCCTCCCCCCGTTATTCCTCCTCCCAAGAGGAACAACGGCATGGCCTTTAGTATGGAAACGCCTGGTGGCCTGGCCAGCCAACCACCAACCTCTTCTCCGTTTCCGCCTACTCCCCTCCCCGCCTCTGTTTCCTCTCCCTTCCTCCCTTACTTCCATTCTGTCACTGCGCAACAACACCCACCAACGCCTTCGCCGGCTGCGGTGCCCTTCCGCTTTCTCCCCATGCGACCCGCCCCTCCAATTCCCGCCGACCCTCCTGCGCCGCAATTCTTGTTCGATGAACTATACCAGAGAACTACAGAGGAAATGGACTGTAAGTTCTCAACTCAATCTCTCTTCCCACTTGAAACAATCAAATTTCGGTGGGTTGACTCGTGAATCTAGGGTGGTCCGACGGGTATTCAAGCTATATCAATAGCTTTGACAATATGGATTGGGATCGATCCGACGATTACATGGAGGATATGTGCGGAATCCTCTGAAGTAAGTTTTGTCTTCTTCCATCCGGTTTCTTTTTGGAAGTCGCCTCCTTTGTCGCCACCTTTCTAGGAAGGTGCAATCGAGTTTATTCTCGAGGTTTGGTAGCCTTGAATGCGACTCGCCGTTGTTTCATTCAAGGTTCGACAATCAAAAGCAAACTTTGGTGGCTATTACCTTGGAGTTTCAGTGAACTCTCCAATGTTTTGGTACACGATGACTTCTCCTTCTCACTACTACTCACTCCATTCCCATTCCCACCCAACCTCACACCGCCATCATGTTGCGCATCACGTTCTCACTCCGCACTCCCGAATCCCATCTCACCACCTACCTAGCCCTCAATCTCCTCCTCACCATCCTGAACAAGAGCATTCTCGCCCAGGCACGTTCTCGACTTGCTTTTCCTCTCCCTTCATCTTCACCTTCAACTCAAGATTCCTCATACTAACCATCTACTCTACAGTACCCATACCCATGGCTCCTCACCGCATGGCACGCTTTGTGTTCCTCAATGGGCACATACGTCTCGCGGCGGCTCGATGGCACGAGTTCAGACCATCGCAGTCAGAAGACTTATTACATTCTTCTTTTCTCGATTCTCTACACCGTTAACATTGCAGTTAGCAATGTATCACTGTACGTTCTCTCCTCTTCTCTCCCCTCCTTCCTCATCCTACTCCATCTCACTTTCCCATCCCCATTCCCCCCAAAACAAAAATCCACCAAGCTAACCCCACCCTCTCACAGTGGAACAATGACGATCCCCGACCACCAAGTAATCCGAAGCACGATCCCCATATTCATCATAATCCTCTCTATCCTTTTGCACCGCAAACCGTACCCGCTGCTCACAATGCTCACGCTGCTCCCCCTCACCACGGGCGTCATACTCGCCACGCGCGGATCGCTCACGCTCAGCACCGACACGATGACGCTCGGCACGACGGGCGCGCTCCTCTCGGCCCTCAAAACCCTCGCCACGCACCACCTGCAAACCGCGCACGCCATCCCCGCCCTCGCCATCATGCGCTACGTGAGCCCGCTCGCCGGCATCCAAGCCACCATCTGGAGCTACATGAATGGCGAGATCGACGAGTTCCTCGTGAAGCAGTTTTTCTCTTCGCGTTCTACGCTGTTCTCTACCTCGACTTCCCCCTCCCCCTCCCCCTCATTCCCCGGCAGCACACTCCTCCTCGCCAACGGCACCCTAGCCTTCCTCCTCAACTGGTCGAGTTTCACCACGAATCGCCACGCCGGCGCCCTCAGCATGGCCGTGCTAGGAAACATCAAACAGGTGCTCGCGATCGCCGCTTCCCTGGTGCTATTTCGCGACGGTGGGTTGACCGGGTGTGCGCACCTCTTGGGCGTGGTGTTGGCGCTCGGCGGGGGCTTTCTTTATAGTTGGGTGGAGGTGGGGAGGGTGGGGCATGCGAAGCGTTCGGATCTGGGCTGCTTGAGAAGATGAGATGCGTTTCTTTATTTATTGGTGTGTGCTTTGCTTAAGTTGGTTGATTAGGTGGTTTTTACTTGTTTTTACTTGCTTTTGTTTTTATACTTGTTTTTATTTTTGTGCTTTGATTTGATTTGGTTGGGGTTTCGGTATAGGTATAATACGATACGATAAAATACTATTCTGCAGCTCTGCTGTGCATTTCTCCTCTTGAAATCATGTCTCTCTATGCATGTATGTGATTATTAACGAATTTATCAATTAAGCTTCCATATATTTCATTATATCTCCCATATATACAGGTGACAGGACAGGTTCTTCACTCCCCAGATCCCGCACCATCTGAATTTATACATGCATCTACCAAGTGCAAACCGATATATCCAGCATGAATTCATTCGCATCCGCGCCTTGCGGAAAGACAGACACAGGATCCACCCACCATCCTTCTTCCTTTCCCATGTTAGGACCGCCATCTCGTCATCATTATACCCAAGACCCAAGACCCCAAAGCCGAATTCAAAAAGCCGCTGGTTGTCCTGGACAACGACAAACACTTTTCCGAGATCCATATTGCGCCCAAACCCCCCCTTCCCCCCCAAGTCCTCTTCACCTCGCTTCAATCCCATCCAGTGATCCTGCCTAGGCGTATATGACTCCCCTTCTGTGACGGGTTTCTCCTTTCCCCCCTTGCTCCTCGAAATTGTATAAAGATATATACGTACTCATTTAGCATTTATTCGTAACCCAAAATATGAAAGACGCGGTATAATTTGTGAAATTTCCTAAATATTGATTAAAAATATGTGAACCGCCAGTCGAACCAGTATGTGTATTCAAACCCCTGCGTGTATGGAACCGTCCGTATAGAACTTCTTGTGAGCTAAATAATTGATATCCGGGGCAGAATAGATTATGCGTATATGGGTGTATGTGAGGCTTAACTTTATTAGCATCGAAATTGGGTGTCGTTCATTAATCGTATGTGCTCGTATTCATAACCATTCACCTGAACACCAGTATATCAACCTCTTCGTTTAGCAATCGGATTCACCATCTCATTTGGATCGGAGTAATCCCAATGTCTTTTAATCCCACTTTCATATACATTCGCGACCGATTCTTGCCACATGCTTGGGCTCACAAAAGACGGGATTGGCGCTCCGGAATACTGCTGTGGAGGCATGGGTTGCGATCCTGGCGGTAAGCTCACATTGGGGAGAATTTGCATTTCGGGGAGAGTCGGGAGTTCTTGTGCACCTGAAGAGGGAGGTTTTAGAGGAGGGGTCCTTTCAGAAGCAGAGCTGCTCGAAGCGGGAGGCGTACCGAAAGTGCTGTTCCATTGGCTGAGGATATATAATTAGTTTAATACTTTTTGGATGGAGATCAAGCATCACTTACTCAAAAATTCTTGACGGGTTCCACGAGACTTGTTCTGTCATTGGAACCCCGCTAGCTATTGGGACCGGAGCTCTTTGACCAGAGGCCATCATTACCAGGGACTGTACGGCAGGAGAGTCACTTTTCGTATCTACGCCCCCAGCTGATATTGGTGAGATGGGGTGGCTTGGGTAACTGACTTGTGACTGTTGGGCATTTTGATGTCCCAAATTTTGACTCTCCATTGAGGTACTTCCTTGACGATATTGTTGAACGTTTCCTCTGGCAGGACTTGTATTGGCCGGTGCTGCTGGACTACCATATGGAAAAGATGTTTTCAAAACGAAAGGCTTTCTAGTGTCAGCTGAAAATGCTTGTCTGAGTGACTCAATCTGTTGTTGCATGTCTGGCATGGGCCATGAGCTGGTACACTTTTCTAGGATTCTCATATGCCGAGTAAAGTATTCGCGGGCGTCCGAGTTCAGATCTGGATCCGGAGATGTGATTGCGACCTATAATACTGTCAACATATCCTGATGGTCAGTAAGTTGTGTTTGTACATACCAGGTGCAGAACTGTACAGGTCAGAACGCAATATATGGTGAAGTTGATGCCTCGTTGCATGCATAATAGACCAGTCAAGCCAAAATACTGCAAGACGCTTTCTTGAAGTCTGCATAGCAGTTTCGCAGAATTATAGCATATGAGCATATGGTGTTTCCATCCTCCGTCCATACCGCCTGAATCCATGAAAGTGAGTTGGGGTCGATGAAGCATAATGATACTTAGATAATAATAGGAGTGAAGATTGCCAATGAAATGGGTAGGTAGCCATGGAGGAGATCCATCCGCTGGGAATTCGATTTGCAAGTTTTCGGGCAGGTCATTCATCCAAGTTTCAAAAGATGGATTCAGTTGAACGAAGTCTGGATCGATACCCCACTCCTTCCTCTTCTTGACCTTTGCGTACACATTATTCATCCTCCGGACATTGCGAACAACACGTGTGAACCAGGTGAAATTGCGAGTTATATTGAGTTCCCCGTTGTCGATTCCAGCCCTGGGTACACTTAAGTCAAGCGTTTCCATATCAACCGCGAGATCCGTTCGGCCTTGTGGAGAGCCGATCATCAGCTCGCAAACGAAAATGGTTTGCCAGATTCGAGTTTTAGTAATGCAATCAGCAAGATCAGAGCCACAGGTTCTACCTGCCTTGTGGTCTTCATAGTGCTCGTCTAGACCCAAATCCTTCGCCATTTGGACGCATGATACTACAGTCATCCATGAGCGATAGTAGTATCCACGTTTAGGCGCGGATTCTCTTGCTTTGAGTATTATTAGGTTTGCCTGAAGAGTGCTCAATCGCGGAACGTCCATAAAAGAGTCGGCATGTTCTGTATCAAATTAGCGGGATGTTTCATTTAAGTGCAAGATATACTCTTACTGGAAGCAAGGGCGAGCCACTGATGTCCCTGTGCTGGCTCATCGTCAAGTCTTCCAGCGATTGCAAAAATTGCTTCGAGTATGAGAGGGGAGATCGCATCTCGATTCGTATGCCATTGCTGGTAAAATAAAGGTTTGTTAAGAACAGGTACGTATGGATGTACGTTTGTGAAATACATATCGAAATAATGCAGGATAGTCTGTTCGTCTGGAAGTAGTTCCGGAGGTATCCTAATCTTCATGTCTGCGCTTATTGTAATTGGGGGGAGAGGATGTTTGTATTCATCGATGTCTTCAAAAGCTGGTTCCTCAACCAAATTCCTGGTCCTATTCTTGTTGTTCAGGTATGGAGCTATTTTTCTATCAGAACTACAACTTAGTTTGGTATCCAAAGCACTTACCTGTGCCTGCTGGATTCATCTTAAGCTCTCCCAATAAATCGGCCAAATTTTCCCCATCATATTCACTCTGACTATAATTTTCCGGTGAATCGTGCGTTTGCTGCTGAAGAGGGGCCGGAGGATATACCCCCTGGGGAGAATATTCCGAATGTTGGCTGAGCGCGCTGACTGGAGTTTGAAGACTATTATAGTGCATGCTCTGTTGACTATGTGCACTGGAAGGCCCTCCGTATGGAATGGATTGGTACATATTATTTGGATCGGGGTATGAAGGTTGCTGCGTATAAATGGGAGGAACCACCTTCGAAGAACCTGGCATTTGCTGCTGTACCGAAAGTTGTTGATGATAACCATCGCCCGGATTTCCCCCATTGTCAAATTGTGCCGGTTCTGCTTCAAAGCTTTGGTTGTTCTGTTGAAAATCGCGATCGTAGTTCACTGTTGGAGGAACACATCCTAACTTGAGCCTTGTACAAGCGGAGCATGGCCAGGTATTTGTTGTTGCAGCATCACACTTAATCTTTCGTTTTCGACATCCTTCACAAGCTCGCATCACTATATTGCATCAGTAAAGAAATGCGCATATTGCAAGATTCTCCTACCCTTCAAACGCTTGTGGCGATTATGTTCGTCAACGAAGACATAATCTAAGATGTATCAGCCAATGTCAATTTCAAGGTACCGCAAACGAAGGAAGATGGCGCACTCCTTTGATTCTCTCTCGGGCCATAATTTGTTGGCGCAAATGAAAAGTTCTGCATTTGTGAGCTCTGTGGGAGTAGTCTCCTTGTTCCAAGATCTTGGGACATGTTCTATATTCAAATGCGATTTCGATCCCAGCTTCCTACACAATTTCAAGACCAGTTTATATGCGCCTGTTCTCGAATCTCTTATGTACAATGGCTTCTTTTGGTGAAGATCGACGATATATTTAGAGTAAAGGATAAGGAAGCGGAGTGTCGTGAACCCAGAAATCTTCTACTCGGCCGCATTCGGATGAGGGGGCACAATCCAGGCCAAGAATAAGCACGAATGGGGTTTTGGTCCGACTAAGAATTCGAGGGGCGACGAAGCGGAAGGTTTAAAATCAAACGGGTGGAGTATCGGGGCTTCAAGGATATCGAAGAATGAAACTGCGGAAGTCGATCAGAGTCAGCTAATTGTCTATATTTGAAGACATCGTGAGTAGCACAACATGCGCCTACCTACCTCACGTCGTAAGTGCGTGATATTAGCGTATACTGATATGGTATCATGAGACGAAGAAAGTGTTGCACTGTTGCCCCTAGGTAAAAGAAAAAGGAGTGACTACTTTGACAGATTGTATGATTTCTTTTGATGCGCTATTCGATCAGAATCGATTGAAGATGGATGGTTGTTGTATGTACAGGTACCTGTGACTTTGAGTACTCCGCACTCAAGAGAAGCTTGGATTGATCTAGGGTCGTGCCACAACAAAAAGTATATTAGTGCAAGTGATGCAAGAGAGTAGGATGAACGCCCTTCCAGACCAGAATCTATAAAGTATTGGGTATTAGATGGAAATAATAAGAGAGTGGCCTGTGGGCTATAATTTTGCCATGGGTATGGATAGGGATAGGTAAGGTTGATATAGGTATGGGTATAGACGCAATCCCCCCCAAAAAATCCCAAGTTTCTCTTACCAAAGGATCAGATGTGAGGGTATTTACTTCATGCAGGTGGTGGATGGAGGAGGGATAATGGGTTATGGAACCATGGGTGTTGTATGGGGGTTGTCAATCAAGCTAAGGTCTGACAAGATTCACAACAAGAGACCCGCAAGTGAGTATACCGGGAGGTGATAGCAAGGAACTCGAAACGGCTGGTTCCCAAAATCCCGGTCAAATATATAGTCGTGGTACAGTACTGCTACAAGATGAGAAGGCGAATACGTACCTAGGAAAAATGAAGGAGATAATAATGCCCTTTACCAGAACCGGGAAGTAGAAAAGGGAAAAGGGAAAAGGAAAATTGAAGGAAACCTCAATAGAAGGGACGAAAAATGATATACTTCGTAGACTCCTTTCGGTCTCCAATATCAGATTATACGGAATACTACCTAGGTATCGTAAGTTGTAACTACCTAGTAACTTCCTTGTCAATGAAAAAAAATCAAAAGTCGAAGTCCAAATTTAAAGTGGTATTTTTGCATTGGTAATAATTTATAAGGTTGGCCCCTCTCTACAATGCCTTAGTAAACAATGAAATCGCCAAATCATTATCATTATAGGAAAGAACGGGAAAGAGAATACGGCAGGTCCTCCCCTCAGTGTTTCACCCATAATCTCGATAAATTGTCTAATATTCCGTCCTGGTGCGGATGCTGCCGAAATCTGAGCTCCTGAATCAGGTTGGGATGGATGTTGGGAAGGATGTGATGTGATTGCTGCTTTCACATGCATCATTCATCTTATCTTTATTCGTAATATTGTTGATATACCGGTACTAATTGGTACGGCTATAGGTACCCGAAGTGCGGTTGCTAGGTAGTGTCTACTATTTACTGTAAGTTCCCGGGGACAAGGCTTCTGGTGGTTACAAAATATTCCTACATATGCCGAAAGCGTCTATTCCATCTAATCATTCGTCTAAGTTAATACGGGTTAAAGGAAGCCATGGCCCATGAGATGAGGTCACAGAGAAGATCGAAAGGCCATATGAACTACTGAAAGACATGCAATAACCGCTCATCTTTCATAGGTAAAAGATCCCGTAAATCTAGCCTTCGGGCCGGTGCTGCATAGAAAACTAATTTGGGTTGTATGAAACGGCGATCAGTGGGAAACATGTTAGTTCTCTACATCTCTCTACCCGCTATTATTATCTCCTGGAAAACAGGTACCACCTGTTTAGTATTATATAAAGCGCAGGGAGCCGAGAACATTTTACACCCGTCAAAATTATATACGTATGGATTATTAGGGATTTATGAGAAACAAAGGATGACTCAATATTATTATAGTATTATGGGGCAAGAAAAGCAGGCATCCTTCCTGGAATTGAGTTTGTGCTAACACGAGCAGCACGGTATCGGTACCTACCGTACTTTGAATTTAGAGCTCATCCTCAGAGGAAGCCTTATAGAGTAACGTTAATATAGACCATTTGGTCCATGGCAAGTTGGTCACAGTGTTAGAGGTCATTTTCTTATGGTATCATAGGCGCCTTATGAGGGGTAACCCATGACAAAATGATACCGTTTATTTTTTTCTACTGTCCTGCACCAGAAAAGAAATAGGGAAAGCAATACGGAGTAACTGTTTCCCATGATGCCATCACAGTCAAAGACTATAACTCATTTTTAGGTACTTGATTGATAACGATCCCGTTATACCACCGAAAAGTCCGCGTAATTTAGGACTTAAAGATCAACATATACTCTGTAGGAATATAATGAATGACCTGTCACCTGTGTTACGATTAGATTAAAGTACCTATTATGTGTTTAGCAACTACTATACTAGAAACGCATCATCGGTTTGGCGGCGTCTGTAGTTCTTCCATGGCCCCTGGCGGTGAGAGGGAATCACTTAGGTTGACACCGAGATACCGAGAGAGGCAAGTAGACTACTAGACGTGATTCGTGAAGCGATAACCTGTCAGTATTGAGAATACTGTGCATCTTGCATATTTTCAATACTTCCTCAACAACTTGCCCCATAAATAATACTTTTGTTAGATGATGAGTGGATTCAGGGATCTTTAGACAGCACTACTGCCCCGCAAAACACTATTCCATGGACCATGATGTACTAGCCTGTAGCCAGCCCGCCCCAGAAAAGGTCGCCGGTATCAGTTTTCGCAAGCAACATGGGACGCAGTTGCCAGCAAGTGCAGCGAACGATGCATATGTGGGTATAGTCTCGAGTCTCGACAAGGAACATTGGAATTTCAGGACAAGTCAAAGATTGGAAGTTTTGACCTTAGGATTTTGTGCCACAAAGTCGCAGCCACTCGACCAGCAGAGATGCACCCGACAATATGGTTCGGTGATTCATTAGGTTAAACTAGATTTATGTCCGTTAAAGATTGTTCACATGGGGAAAAATGCATGCAGACCTTGTTCTGGGCCTGAGTTTGTTGGTGGAAGCATAGAGAAGGATATCGATGGCTTTAGGTGTTGATAGACAAGCATTTTCTACATCCTGCAAATGGCTCGATTTTCTCCCCACACATCTCCCTTGTTCATTCCTCAAGCCCACGATCCTTTGAAGACTGCAAGAAAATAACCAACAAAAGGGTAGATATCATTTTCGCAGTAAGCTAATTTTGGTAACTCTTTTCGACAAGGGCGTAGAAACCATTGGCCTAAGAATCACAGACAGCGGTACTTTATCCGGAACGCAAATCAAAGCTGGTATCTTGCAAAGCAAAGGGACAAAGGTTCAGAAATGACAAAGTTCATTACCTCCATCTCAATTTCAGATGATAGATTGTTTGATCTGAAGCTATACGGACGGTCCAGCTTGACAGGGAATTACAGTCTGTCTCGTAATTCCGAGCATGAAAAGGAGCTTAAAGATCTTCCGGGATGGATATGAGTATAGCACGGAACCTTCAACCTAGATAAGCGCAGGATCGCCGCGAGATGCAGATGGCTCGTGCTTGTTGATCCCGTTTTAATAATGTAAACCATTTTCGGATATAGGGAGTAGTAAGTGAAAGCTTTTGATTCATTCATACTTGGACTTTCAAGTTCTGGCCATAGGCGATGGATATCTCAGACATCAAAGTAAGTTGCCTCTATCATGAGAGCACTACCTACATAGGTAGTCTCACCAAGGGGGAACTTGGAATCTTAAACACACGAGAGACAATAAGAAAGGAAAACGACGCAATGGACATGAATATACCAATATATATGATAGGCACTGAAAGGAAAAAGGACAAACTCCAAGTATTTATGGTTACATTAGGTATTTGAGTACGATTTCCAAATTCCATATTCGGTAGAGAAGCTGGATTAGTCATAATGTGAATCAATGCCTCAGGCACAAACTTTTATCCCACTAGGTTCCAACCAACCTTCCATAGTTCGCCTCCACTTACATCTACAGCTGCTTTATCGATAAAGGAAATTTAATAATTTGTTTCATCAACCATATAATTTTGACACCACGGCTGGAACTTTGATTACTGCCATCTATCATACAACGAGCGCACTGCTTTCAAGACGAATATCTGGTCGCATATATCCATATCCATCCACCTATCCATCCATCCATCCCGAGTTAAAGAGTTAAAGTTGTTAGTCTATCTAACTGACACCGGAAAATCCGTTTCGTTCTTAACACCAGAGCCCCAATTGGCCCCCAAACCAAACCAGCACATCAATCATGGCATCAGAAATACAAAACGCGAATCCTACAATTTTGAATGTATCTGAAATATCACGTCGAAGGGAAAAGCGCAAGGTTCGAGATTATTCGGCCAAGAAACATGGAATACAGAGTATATTGATGGCGAAGCCCACCTATGCACTCGATCCCTTTTATACGTCAGACTTTTCAGATGATGACTCCGATGACTCTGGTTTGGAGCCAATAGATGAGCAAGAGATATATGGTAAGAATTACGAGTTTTCTTATCCATCTATTACCAAATCGGATTCTCGAGATATTCTAGCAACTACAGCATCTGTTATATAGACCCAAACATCATTATTTCAAGATTATATATTCCAAACATGCATATCCACTTCCCTTCTACTTACTACTTCACCCAGTACTATCTGGACTTTAGTATCAACATGTGCCAATTGCTTTTCAAAGTTTGCATGCTGACGTTCATAGATTTAATCGCACCAATTTCGGACCCCGAGCACCCTCTTTCATTAGAGTCTCTCGGAGTAGTTAAGCTCGAGGATGTTCACCTTGTTCCGCCTTTTGATTGTACAAATCCGGCAGCACTCTCTCGCGTGCTGGTCGAATTAACGCCAACGGTTTCGCATTGCTCCCTAGCAACCGTTATTGGACTTGGCGTTCGAGTACGTTTGGAACAAGCTCTCCCGCCAAGTTATCGAGTCGAAGTCAAAATCAAGAAGGATACACACAGTCAGGCGGCAGAAGTCAACAAACAATTGGCTGATAAGGAGCGTGTTGCAGCTGCACTTGAGAATGATAATCTCATGAAATTGCTAAGGAAGATGATGAAGACTTGTCTCGACGGTTGACGATATCACAACCTCATACATAACATTTGCATAAAAGTACTTTCGCCTGTTTAGGGAAATCAATACGAGAAGCGAGAAGACAGCTGACTAGGTAGTGTGAAATCACTTCCGCAATACCCTGGTCTCTCTCAAGTTACACAGGCCTAATCCCAGGAATTGATCTACGAATTTAAAGTATCATCAGAAACAATTACATACAAATTACAATATTAGCATACTATACCTCGATTCCCGCGTATGCATGTGCGTGCAATACTACTGTACGATACAGGCCGGCGGTAGTGTGCTCATTAAAGAGAAACTTCTAGCGAACCTTTCTGTATCTGTAACGTGTTGACTTCGTACAACCGTACGGTACTCTCCAGACTTCAAGTGCTAGTGGCATGTTGATGAGGTCCGAGTAGATCCAAAGAACATTGATTCACATCGTCCACAAGTGTCATAGACTCTGATTGCCCCCTGATATTTCGTCCACTCTCACCCACCATAAGCGAGCTTCGTATAAATCGATTTCTCATGTCCAATAATTAAATTTATAATAATCCCTACAATATTACAATGCTACCACCAAAATCCACATCTCCACAATATAAAACTTATGGCCTACCAAAAGTTGAATTTTTGACAAGCCCCCATGTACCTGCCCCACAAACTACATCTCGCGTCCATAACTTCACCATTCCCAAGCACTCGAAGTCATACAACACCCACTAGATGCTCCTTGACTGATTACAACCTTGATCAACTCTCCTGTCATCATCTCACAAGTTTATGGCCTGCCTCGGTGATGATGAAAGGCGGCATAAGCCTTACGTAGGCTATCGTCAACTCTTTCCTTTCACAGGACAAATATTGAATCTCATCTCAAGTTTCTCTCATCTCATCACATCTGGCCAAACTGCACGACATATCCCAGGGGTCACGTTCAAACGTTTACACTTCCACCTGTCCCTAGCTCTCCACACCAGATAAGCATAAGTCATCGAAACTCAATTCAGCAAAACGATTATTGAACGAAAGGAGGAAGCTTTCGGGCCCGGGGACCTCGAATGTTGGAATCCTTGAAATCTAGAACAATTCCGTGATCCATCACACGTGCTTAATATATAACCCGCCTTTTCTCGCGTCTTCAAACTCACTCTTAGGCCTGTCTCGACTCTGGATCCACGTCTACGCACGAGATTTTCACGAGGGCTCAAAGTATCGTGGAAGGAACGTGCTGTGATTGTGATTCCCTTGCTGTTTTCCTGGCCTAGAATTCAATGGATCGGGCCGGGTCAATAGCGGAAAGAATTTGCGACGTCCTTCCTCTTTCTTCGGAGTGACCCCCACGGATTTCAAAGATACATACTGTCTGTATTCATCTAGAGTACGGTGATGACAATCCATTTGGTTGCTTCATTTGCCACCCCCAACTTGTTGTCAAGTTTCTTGAACTTCCAATTTCTTCATTGAGCCATTGTTAATATTGATCTATCAATGATTCGATTAATCTCATTAATGCTTTCTCTTTCATTGATTTCATTCGTCTGATTCGTCTTATTTATCAGCACCAAATCGCATATGTATCGCATTCTCCAATATAGGTTACAACATACATAATATCTATCCATCCATGATCTATCCCTCCTGTAGATCCTACAGATATGGTATACCAAGTTCCAACTCATCTCAAACAAACGGGTACTGTGCAGTAAAGTAAAGCTCATTGCCATTTGCACCGCATGTGTATGGCTAGAAACCAATAGATCTATCTATACCAGTATCTATATCACAAAAAGAAAGATGGATGGATGGATGGTATTCCTGTACAATATTGGTAGCCCTCCTGCACTGCACTGCACTGTATAGTTCCAGGCCTCAGTCCTCACTCCTCAATCACAAGAAAGAACGCAGCAAGAAATAAGAAAGGACAAAAGATGACCCGCGCTTGTACGTGGTAACCTACATACTTCCGTAACCTAGGTACATACATCCATCCCTCCACACGCAAGTAGGTAGACCGAGTAGATACTCCGTACGTACCAGGCTTCCGCAATACAATAACACATACGGAGTACCTAGGTACATGCAATCTTACCAAAACCAAAATTAGCGTTCCACCGTTCCAACGATCCAACGATCCCAAATTCCCACTTCCCACTTCCCACTTCCCACCATACCATACGGAAAATACCCAAGAAGAATAAAGTAAGGATCTTACGATTCGTACCAAGTATGCAAGTAGATTAAAGTTTATACCTCGGTGTCAGAGCCCGCATCCGCATCAGCTTTCGCAACAATTACCATTCTTTGACGATTGCGGTTATAACGTTGTTGGATTTTCGGTATGGGATCGTTCGAATCATACCTACCATTCGATAGATATTAACCAATCAAATGTCAAGATAGACTCGGTTTCGTTTGTGGCGCAAATATTGCATTTATGTATGCGGATCGGTGATGCCGATATGTATGTATGTACGTACTGTGTGCGAACGGTATGCTATGCTACTCTATGGTACTCTATGCATAAGGTGCAAGAATGTGAAGGGAGTGAAGGGAATGAATGGAAACGGATACCTGTCAATATGTCGTATTATATCATATGATACATGGATCGAGGCATGACAGGAGATAGGTAATTTAGATTCGATCGCAGCGCATCTATCTACTTACTAGGTAGGTATCTATCTCATCAACGAATCTACAGTAATCAGCAACGAAAGATTCATGAATGATTTCAGATTTCTGCTGGAATTGGATGGGATGAGTTCCGGGGATTATGGATGGATGGAGGGGGGTGGGAGAAATGTACCATACCATCCATCATGGGTAGAAACCGATCGTGCAAATGCGAATACAAATTGCTATATTTTCATGTGATGACAGTTTTCTCTTGTCTTGCTTTGCCTTGCCTTGCCGTCTACCCTTCCTTTCTTTATCTTTCTTACCTTGGTCCTTGGTATCTATTACCTTCCATCCATCCATCCATTCATCCATACATTATCTTCCTCATGTATAGCGCCCCCAGAGTCCATATACATATACATATACATACATATATACCTCATGTATAGCGCCTTCAATATGTATGTATGTATGTATATATGTATGCATGTATATGCACATCCATATACATATATGTACATGTACATGAACATGAACATACACTAGCACCGTACCAATTCCAAGGTATCAATCATATCATACCTAGGTAGGTAACTTACATCCTTACAATCTTACGATACATACATACCTAGATACATACAAGGCACATGCGTATACAGGACCCAACCCAGAAGTACATATTGTATTTACGTACTGTACGGTACTCTCTGCATGTATAATAAAATACTTAGCCGCCAGAATCGATTATTATACATACGTATCTAAGGTAGGTAGGTAGGTACAGTAGTACTCCGTGTATGGAAATCAAACATTGCCATCCATACCTACTATAATAATGGAAATAATTCCAGGGATATAGGTATGTGGACTCTGGACTCTGGGGGGAATAATATTCATCTCCCAGGCTCCAGCCCCCTGCCCACCTGTCTGCACAAACTTCAAAGCCTCCTTTTTTTACCGGTATGTTTCGACTTTCTATTCTTCTTTTCTTGGACCTCCGCAGTGTTGGTTTTTGAATCCGGTTGTTGGTAAATATGTCAAGTACCTTGTATATAATAAACTGCGAGTCTGTGATTTACCAATTACTTGACTCCAGATGCAGATATAAATGCAGATGTAACTGTGAATCTGTGATCACTGATATTGGATATTGGATACCAAATTCCAATCTAATCCAATTCAATATCAGCGAGTTCCATTTCCAATTTCATTTCCATTTCCCATCTCAATTCAAATACGAGAGCAGAGCAGATCTCATCACATCTCACCACATCACATCAGATAGTAATACTATAGCTAGCACCCACTCACCTGTCCATCTATGGATCTATTAACAACAATATCATCAACAACACAACACTGGATTCCAAGTCCTGATCTAGACTCTAGCAACTAGCTCTTCTATCCCATCCCATCCCGTTCCACCCTCTCCTCTCCTCTCCTCTCATACATACATACATACATATCTAATCTAATCTGAATCATCCCGTCTCATCTCATCTCATTTCATCTAATACCAGACATCTAATACACACCATCCATATAAAATAAATCAAGATTCAGATCCAGATCCAGATCCAGATTCGAATTCGGATTACCCTTTTGAGTTTTATGTACCCTTTCTTCTTTCTTTCATTCCATTCCTTACATTTCCAGAAAGTACCTAGGTACTTTTTTGGTATTTATATCTATCTATCTATCCTACCTACCACACACACACACACACACATATATATATATAAGTACCTATCCTATCCTATACCTCCCTCCCTACCTCCCTCCCTAGCTCTCTAAATACGTATACGTATAAAAATAAATTCAATAGTAAAATTCAATAGCAATAAACAACGCAATACTCCCCCATCAACCTCCTTCCTTCCTGCCTGCCAGCCAGCCGACCTGCACAAAAAGAAAACTAACTGGGTGGGACTCGCACTACTGGGATATACATTGGGATGGATATACTATACCGAGTTGGGAGGATTCTTGATCACTGATCAGATCAGCACGATCAGCACACACACACACACATACTCCACCGAGTCCACCCATCCACCTACCCACCCATTGGAATTTATTCCATTTCCATTTCTCGATTCATTATTTCCATTTCTCGATTCGATTTGGTATTACTGTATTGCCGATTACGGTATTAACTGTATTTAATAGCACATGCACATACACATGAACATTATGCAGACCAAGAAATGATTATACGTACCTACACAGATACATACACATACACATACATACCTATACAAATACATACAAATCTCTATCAATTATTTTGCCTTGAAGTTTACGGAGGGAGTACTGTACTTTACGTTTTACAATTCGCCATGCGTGCGTGAGTGAAGGGAACCAAGCCAAAACCAAAACCAAAACCAGCCAACCCCCCAAAAACGCCCATCCATATCAAATCAATCACCTTTCCCCTTCTCGTTTGGGAAGTTTTATCACATGTACGTAGTATGTAGTATGTAGTATGAGATAATTTGAACCCCGGACATGAATCCGATAGATCTATCTCTGCCAAGGTCGCTCTACTCCCAGGACGCGCGTTGGGTAGATTTTACCCGGCAACCCGTCAACCCTACCCGTCTAGGATCCCCGTTTCCTTCAAGCTAGCAAAGAGTTCCGGTTCGAGGAATTTTGCCACACTGACATCCTCACTGAGACCCTTTCTTCTTCTTGTCTTGAGGACGAAATCTCGAGCCGTGGCTTGTGCACTGGCGGGTTCAAGTGGTCGGAGAATAACATCTTTGTCCAATGGATCACCAGGGACGATACTCCAGCGATCAAAGACTAGAGAAACGGTTGCTTGGCCTTGTGTATGAATGCGGAGATCGGTTTCGAATCCAAAGGAATCGATGACGGGTATGAGACCACTGACACGATAGAGAGGTGTACCAGCGATGGGACCATCAGATAAGACGTGACCGCGGCGACGGGCAAGTACAGTGTAGAGGGAGGTGACGGAATCTGCAGGTCCGGTCATGGAACAGGAGTAGACGGGTTCCATTAATCTTGGAGAGGCCATTAGGAAGGAAGAATAACATGCGCGTCGGGAGGTGGGAATAATCTGGCCACCACCTCGGAAGATCGCTTCGGGAGCCAATATCACGTCTGTTATCTTGAATTTACTGTTGCGGATTGCTACAAGGGACGTTAGCACTAAATCTCGGATAGATTGACCAATGAAAATATAGTTCAGGAGTAGGGTTGTATTTGTAGGTCTGTGTGGTGATGATGGTGGACGGAATTTTCCAATATTATTACATCAGTAATATTATTGTGGCTTAAAGTCGTCCACATTTTAGGATGTATGATGACCTAGGAGTAATAGGGTAAGGGAAAAAAGGGGAGGGCGTCTGGGGAAAAGGATAAATGAAAAATGAGTGGAAACTTACGTTCTTCACAAAGTGGACCTTCTCTAGCAGCCCAACTAAAACCTTGTCGAATAGTATCCCTTACACTCAGTAATAACTTTTTATCCACCTGTTGTAGATCAGTTAGCATAAAAGGACCGAATAATTCCGTTTTGTGCAACACAATGACTGTTTAGCCTATGCAGACACTCGCCAGTAGTAGACTAGCAGCTACACACTAGCTGGCTACTAACAATACTAACAAGGGGAAAGCGAATAGATGCTTTATGGAGATGTACTTGCCTCGGATGGAATGGTATCATCTTGTAGAATGTTTGGTCCCAAGTCATCGGGACCAAATGCCCAAATACTTCTAGAAGCCAATAAATCCCAACCATAATTTTCCTCAAAGTATTTGCCAATCACTCGAGCAGGACTCTTGATGCTAACTTTTCCGCTTTCAATATCTTCAGCAATACCCTGGTCAAGAGGTTCTGCCACCATGGTGATCTTATTCTTCTTGTTTGGTGTCTGGGCATAACATTTGATAGCTGATGTCTCAACTACTGTCTCACAAAAGCGTGTGACAGGATCAGACACTTTGATCTCCATCTCTGCATATAATCGTCGGAGGTCATGCAGAACACAGTCCATGTAGAGTTCTCCCGTGCCTAGAATGACGTGTTCACCAGATTCTTCAACCTTCGTTGTGATGAGAGGGTAGCTTTTGTTGACCTTTCTCAAACCGTCCAACATTTTAGGAAGCTCGGAAGGGTTGATCGGCTCCACTGCAACTTTGAAGACCGACTCGGTGAAATGGGTTATGGGTTTGAAAATATACGCCTCCTCTTCGTTTGGTAAAACGAGGGGTACAATGGTTGCAGATTTGACGATCGAATTGTCCACACCTCCAAGTAGAACCCAATTGCCGGCAGGAACTCCATCTGTAGGGATGTTGTATCTTGTTTCAGCGATCCACACATCCGATATGGTGGCGACGCTCATGTCCTCTTCATCATCAATTGAGTATCCTTCACCAAGGACTCTCACTTGGGTGCCTGCTCGTGCAATACCACTTAACACTCTCCCGAAAGAATAAAATCCCGTAGCATCGCTTGTGTTCAGAAGTTTTGTAATTTGAATGACCAATGGCCCATCTTGATCGCAATTCTTCATAGCCGTTCCAACTATCGTATCCAATGGACCGGTGTAATGACGTTCCAATTTCTTCTCTGCAGCTTCCACCGGGGAAGGTATATGTTGTACAACCATATCAACGAACCCGGTTGATGGGCCGAAGAATTGTTCACAGACAAGTTTCAGGAGAACATTGGCATCCGTCTTGTACTGTGATGGCTTGAGGAAAATCCCAAGTGTTTCCAGGGTATCTTTCAGATCCTCTGGGCTCTCACTAATTGTATGAGAGTACAACTTGTAGATTGGTTCCAGGATGAAATTGACGAAAGAACGTTTTGATCTCTCTTCGACACCCTTTCGAGTGAATGACCTCCTTGAGGGATTGTAGAAAATGTCACCCCACAGTCTTCTGGCAAATTCGTGTGCATTGATTCCACTCTCTTCATTGTTCAAACCAGGTCCTCGCTTTTTGTTTGGGGCGTAGCTGTCCGCATACATTTTTGCAAATGATTGCAATGTGAAACACCATCCCATGCTGGTACAGGCAAAGAGAACGTTACCTTTCTCTGGACTGAGTCTTCGGCTCTCTCCTTGGCCTGGTAAAGTAGCCTCGATCACAGTATTGACTTCTTCAATAACATGCTTCAATTTGAAATATGCATCCGTAGGGGGCAGCTTGAGCTCTAGAATTAGACGATCCATTTTATTGACAACAAGAGTCAAGGGCAGACCTTCCAAAACGGCATGCCTGATGATCCGTTCTGTATTGACTTGAACTCCTTCAACAACATCAACAACCAAAACTACTCCATCGACCAGCCGTAATGAAGATGCGACCTCATCCACGAAATTTACATGACCTGGAGTATCAAGGATATTCAGGAGATGTGACTTCCCCTTGGTACTCTGAAGCACCAGACTCATGGGTGCGGACTTTATGGATAATCCCCTTTCTCGCTCGACAACATGGATATCTGTATAACGCAATTGCTCATCCTTCTTTCTCCCGGTCTTCTTTTCTAATCGCTCGGTAATATCGTGAGTCTCGAGAACCAGCATGTCCATAAATGCGGTTTTGCCGTGATGTAGATGCCCAGCTAACGCAATATTTCTGATTTGTTCGGGATAATTCATGAGGTCGGACATGAAGCTTCGATCGAAATGTACCGGTGGAAGATCCGCCTCCTGTATGTTGAATTTCTTCTGTTCGACGGGAGCTATAATGGGTTGAGTGAGGGGCTGCGCATCTTCCTCCTGCACCATAGTTTCCACATCCTCTCCATATACTTGTTGCGCGGTAGGATAATACTGCTTGTCTTCATGCAATATCACGGCATTTGAAGGACCTTCATCTGAATAGCTAGTTAGTAGGCAGCTTTCCAAGCTTCGCAGAATAGCTATAACCAACCATCAAGGTCCATCAACTCCTGCCCCGTAGGTTCCTCTGGCGCCTCCTCTGGGTATTCATCGTAGACGTATGCGCTCGCATCATTGCCATGCTGGGACTCCTCTTCCGACTCCTCGGCCTCACCAATGAAATTTCCAAACCTGCAAAGAGATTAGCTATGGTAGAATTGGACAATTAACTTGGGCATTGAAGGAAGCTTACTCATCATAAAGGTCATCCATCATGAGTGTATTAAAAAGTAAAAAGAAGGTTATTAAATTCAAGAAAGGGCTCAAGAAAATACAGCTCCAACCTCACTGGCCTTCGCGTCAAAAACTTGAGGTTTCGCGACGGGACTTTTTGAGATCACGTGCTACAGCCTTATCACATTAGGTAAACTTAATCCATTTTGGTGAAACCAACCTTAGAACCAACAGTTGACGATGGATTCTTACGTGGTGCAGTTTGATTAGATTAGATTTTATGATTATACCGACCTAGGACTCCGAGGCTCGGAGTGATCCAATTGAAATTACTATTCTGGCTGCTTTTGTGAATTATTCTGTAATGTATACCTACCTAGGCAGGTAGGTATTGTTCACAGATTAGCCTTCCCATTGTTCATTGTTGTAGATATCATACAAAGCACAACGCCAAAAGTGGCAGGAAATTTCGAGGCTCATGGTGGGGCTAATTGCTGTTCTGCCAACTCACCTCACCGCCCTCACTGTACATATGGATGGGCACATCTTTGTTTGTTGAGGTTAATCAATCCCCTATCCTTATTATCCCAAAATAACATTTGCAAAACCTCAAATCTTTTCTATTCAACTTCACTCATAAAGATGTCTTCGATCCCTCCCGTTTATATTGTGTAAGTTTCCATTCATTCCTCGTTCTCAGAACAACTGCTCCTTAGCTCTGTTGCGAACACCTTTCTTTTCTTTCCCCTCGTGACCGTTTTGCAGAGAGGGAAATACTGATCGTTTGATGTTTTTAGCTCCGCTGTGAGAACACCCCTTGGTTCTTTCTTGGGTTCCCTCTCCAGCAAGACTGCAACCGAACTCGGTGGTATTGCTATCAAGGGTAAGTTCACTAGATCTTCACATGGCTTGAAAATTTTGGTGCTAACGAATATCTAGCTGCCGTTGAGCGTGTGCCAGAAATTAAGCCTGGAGATGTGGAGGAAATCTTCTTTGGCAATGTTTTGTCAGCAAAGTAAGTCGGCCAATTGTCTGGAAGTGAATAACGGCTAATTAGAATAGCTTGGGACAAAACCCCGCTCGCCAATGTGCTATTGCTGGTGGCCTCACAGAAGGCGTAGTCTGTACTACTGTCAACAAAGTTTGTGCTTCCGGCACCAAGGCAATCATTCTTGCTGCCCAGACAATCATGACTGGCAACGCCGATATCGTTGTAGCCGGTGGTACAGAGTCTATGTCTAATGTTCCCCATTACCTTCCAGTTCTCCGAAACGGTGCCAAGTATGGTGACCAAACCTTGGTAGATGGTGTCCTCAAGGATGGTCTCACAGATGCTTATAACAAAAAAGAGCATATGGGAATGGCTGCCGAAGAGTGCCACGTTGATCACGATATTAGCAGGGAGCAACAAGATGAGTATGCCATCAAGTCATACCAAAAAGCACAAAAGGCAACTGAAGCCGGTCTTTTCAAGACCGAGATTGTTCCGGTTGAAGTTAGCGGGGGCCGTGGAAAGCCAGCTATTTTGGTGGAGAGAGATGATGAGGTCAAGAACTTGAACATCGAGAAGCTCAAGGCCATGAGACCAGCTTTCTTGGCAAATGGAGGAACTGTCACCGCACCAAACGCTGCACCACTCAACGATGGAGCTTCAGCTCTTGTTCTCGTTTCGGAAGCTAAATTGAAGGAGCTTGGTCTCAAGCCTTTGGCAAAGATTCTTGGTTGGGGTGATGCTGAGAAATCACCCAGCAAGTTCACCACTGCACCATCCTTGGCCATTCCCAAAGCTTTGAAGCACGCCAAGATCGATGCTTCAGCTGTTGATTACTATGAGATCAACGAAGCTTTCTCAGTTGTCGCCTTAGCAAACATGAAGATTCTAGGATTGGACGAATCCAAGGTTAACATCCACGGAGGTGCAGTCGCCATCGGACATCCCCTTGGTTGTTCCGGAGCCAGAATCGTTACCACATTGATCAATGTGTTGAGAGAACAGAATGCAAAGATTGGTGTTGCCGGTATTTGTAACGGTGGTGGTGGAGCCTCTGCTCTTGTTATTGAATCTTTACAGTAAATTGGTTCTAGAGAAATGGATTTTGACGGTACATATTTGGAGTATCAAAAAGCATAATCGGCGATAGAGCAAAATAGTTTCACATTTCATAAAAGTCCCTCGAGACGATTCACAATACCCATAACCATAAGCTTTTTAATACATTCCATTCAAAGTACACTTCACTTGCAATAGTAATCATCTTCAGCCTCGTGAAAAGTGTTCTTATCAGACCGCAGCCTTGCATATGCGCTAGCCTTTAGACGCTCTAGCGTCGCAAGGCCCTGTCGAAAAAAAGTTCGAGATAAGTGCAATCGCCAGAAAAAAGTTACCGCGCATCAATATCTCTATTCGCTGCTATTTGTGTCGCCATCAAAGAAGTTTTGATCTATAACATCTTTGGAAATCATGGTTGGCCAACGCAAAGCAGTGTAAGTTTTCAACGGTTGCTCCTAATTGTATATATATCTCAAGAACTGACAATGGCATTGACAGAGATCAGCGCATCCCCGCGCTCATTCGCAATGGTATACAGGAGAAGAAACGAAGCTTCATTGTGGTGGTTGGAGATAGAACGAAGGATGTGATTGTACATTTACACTATATCATGTCCAGTATGGACATGAAACAGAACAAATCGGTCATGTGGGCATATAAAAATAAGCTCCTAGGATTCACGAGGTCGGTATTGATATTCGCTGTCTTGCGAAGTTTTATACTGACATGAGAAATATTTATAGTCACCGAAAAAAGAGAGAAACTAAAATCAAGAAAGAAATCAAACGTGGAATTAGAGAGGCAAACACAGAGGATCCATTTGAGCTTTTTGTGTCGCTACACAACATCCGATATGTTTACTATAAGGAAACTGAGAAGATCTTGGGTAACACTTTCGGGATGTGTATATTGCAGGACTTCGAAGCGATCACACCAAATCTTCTAGCCAGGACGATAGAAACAGTCGAAGGTGGAGGACTTGTTGTTCTTCTATTGAAAGGAATGAACAGCTTGAAGCAGTTATATACGTTGTCTATGGATATCCACTCTCGATACCGAACTGAAGCACACGATGATGTTACTGCTAGATTCAACGAACGATTCATTCTATCCCTTGGAAAATGCGAATCATGTCTGGTTATTGACGATGAGCTGAATGTTCTACCTATATCCGGAGGAAAGAACGTGAAGGCTCTACCCCCGCCAGACTTGGACGAGCCAAAAAGCGAATCGCAAAAGGAATTGGATAATATGAAAGAGGCTCTACAAGATACGCAACCAGTTGGATCATTAGTTACTTTGGCAAAGACCGTGGACCAGGCCAAAGCCTTGTTGACATTCGTCGATGCTATCGCGGAAAAGACGTTGAGGAACACTGTCACATTGACTGCTGGTAGAGGACGTGGAAAATCTGCAGCTCTTGGTGTGGCGGTTGCAGCAGCTGTCGCGCATGGATATAGCAACATTTTCATCACATCTCCAAGTCCAGAGAATTTGAAGACCTTATTCGAATTCATCTTCAAAGGATTTGATGCTCTTAATTATATGGATCACGTCGATTACTCCATCATTCAATCCACGAATCCCGATTTCAATAAAGCGATTGTTCGAGTGAACATACATCGTCAACATCGCCAAACAATTCAATATATCAGACCACAGGATGCTCATGTTCTTGGCCAAGCTGAATTATTGGTCATTGACGAAGCTGCTGCCATACCGCTACCACTCGTCAAGAAGCTTATGGGTCCTTATTTAGTATTCATGGCATCCACCATCAATGGATATGAAGGTACAGGAAGGTCTCTGTCTTTGAAATTGATCAAGCAACTCCGAGAACAATCTCGAGGAACCACAAATGGAACCGAAGATGTCGAGATAGCCGATCGATCTAGTGGTAAGGCAGCCGCTAAAGGTGCTGATAATAGCTTTTCAGGAGGTCGCTCGCTAAGAGAGATTACCTTGTCTGAGCCAATTCGTTATGCACAAGGTGATGCCGTTGAGAAGTGGCTCAATCAGTTACTCTGTCTCGATGCCACTTTGCCTCGATCGAGATTAAACACCCTTCAGGGGTGCCCGGATCCCTCGCAGTGTCAGTTACTCAACGTCAATCGTGATACCCTCTTCTCTTTCCATGATGTTTCCGAAAAGTTTTTGCAGCAGATGATTGCTCTTTACGTCGCTAGTCATTATAAGAATACCCCAGATGATCTTCAGTTGATGAGTGATGCTCCTGCGCATCAATTGTTTGTGCTTGTTCCACCTATTGAAGAGAACAGCAAGCATTTACCAGAACCTCTCTGTGTGATTCAAGTGGCCCTCGAAGGAAAAATTAGCAAACAAAGTGTCATGAACAGCCTGAGTAGAGGTCAGCGAGCGGCCGGTGATCTTATTCCTTGGCTGGTCAGTCAACAATTTCAAGACGATGATTTCGCTGGTCTCTCTGGAGCACGTGTGGTGCGGATAGCAACAAATCCTGATTATATCAAGATGGGATATGGAACTAAAGCTCTCGAGCTTCTCACTGATTTCTACGAAGGGAAATTCGCCAACCTCTCAGAGGACATGAATGATTACGTAGAAGAGACAGTTACTCGTGTAACTGATGAGGAGTTGGTCAGTGCAACTCTGCTTGATGATAACATTAAGGTTAGGGATATTAGAAAAATGCCGCCCCTTTTCTCAAAGTTATCCGAGAAGAGACCCGACAATTTGGATTATATTGGTGTGAGTTACGGTCTTACTCAACCTCTCCATAGATTCTGGAAACGAGCCTCATTCGTTCCTCTCTACCTTCGACAAACACCAAACGACTTGACGGGAGAGCACACCTGTGTTATGGTTCGCACTTTGGAGAATAGCGAGAATAGAGAGTGGGAGTCTGCCTTCTCTCGAGATTTCCATCGCAGATTCTTGTCTCTTCTTTCATACCAATTCCGCGAATTCCCTTCGATTCTGGCCCTCAGTATCGACGAATCGGCAAATGCTGGTTCAAAATCTGACCCAGAAGCTGCACCCAAACCACTTTCGAAAGCAGAACTAGACAAACTTATGTCTCCATTCGATTTAAAGCGCTTGGAATCATATGCAAATAATATGCTTGACTATCACGTCGTCTTAGATCTTATTCCAACACTTGCGAACCTATATTTCACTGGTCGATTGAAGTCTGATATTAAGCTTACTGGTATTCAATCATCAATACTCCTTGCCGTTGGCTTGCAGAGAAAAGACTTAACAGCCATCGAGTCAGAATTATCTCTACCATCATCGCAACTATTAGCAATGTTCATTAAGATCATGCGCAAAATGAGCTCACACTTTGGTGACTTGGTTTCTGGTGCCATAGAGGCCGAGATGCCAGGGCGTGAAAACATCGGTGTCAGCAGAGAAGATGCAAATGAAGCTTTGGACGATGAAGTTGTAGATGATAGGTTTGTGCCTCTAGAACAGGGACTCGAAGAGGAATTAGAAGAGGGTGCAGATGAGGCTATGAAAGCTTTGAAGGAAAAGCAAAGGGAGCTTATTGATGCTCTCCCTTTAGACCAGTATGTTCATCGATCGAATTCACACACAAAACCAAAGAACTAATCGTCTATTTAGATATGAAATCGAAGCAGGAGCACCGGGATGGGCAGAAGCCGAGAAGCAAGTCAAAAATGCTTCTAAATCTGGAAAGAAGGATATAGTAGTAGGTGTAAAGAGTGCGAAAACCAAGAGAAAGGCAGGGGAATCGGCAGCAGAAATCTATGAACAGGAGATGGGTGAAAAGGCGCATAAAAAGGCAAAGAAGGGTTCTAAAAAGGGTCATTAGTTTTCTCGTTTCCACCTGTATAATCCAGATTCCTGTATATACCTCTGTATTTAATGAAAGAAATGATATGGAATATTTTCTAAATCGAAGTGTTTTTGATTTATGAATATATGAATTTAACAGTGATGTGATATCGCATTTATACTTTAACAAACCATTCGTGCCATTCCAAGTAGCCAGCCAGCCGCATGCGAAAAACCCCTAACTCACAACCTCCACCAAATTAAACACAACTCTTTCAAACTTTTTACACAATTTTCACTTCCAATTCAAACCATCATGACGGATACCAAAGACGCCAAATCAGAAGCTCCATGGTGGAAAGCATTCCCCGACGCAAAAGCAAAATGTCCAGAGGTCTCGGCGGATGATGTGATGCAGTTGTTTGATGATATGGATATCACATCGGAACCAAGATCATTCTTATTGGTGGATGTGAGGAGGGATGATTGGGTGGTATGTTGTTGTTTTTTTTTTTTTTGCTTTTCTTGCTTGTTGTTTTTGGGGATTTGCTTTATTTTGCGCGTATTTTCATGTCTGTATGAGTGGGATTTTATATATAGGATGTGTGTTTGGGGGACTGTTGTTTGGTGTTGATATTGATATTGATGCTGGTGCTGATATTGAATTGGATGACATAGGGTGGAACCATCAAATCCTCAATCAACCTCCCCGCTCAGAGTTTCTATCAAACCCGCAAGTCCCTGTTTGAACTCTGTAGTAGAGCGGGTATGACAAAGGTTGTTTTTTATTGTGGTATGTACTTGGTATTTCTCTGGTCTGGATTTTGGAAAATGAGGAGTTGTTGATGAGATCTAGGGTCATCGTCGGGTAGAGGACCAAGATGTGCAGGCTGGATGCAGGATTATATTGATGATGTAGCAAAGTTTGGGAAGAAGAGTAATATTGAGGTTTCGGTTTTGAAAGGGGGTGTTAAGGGCTGGGTAAAGGAGTTTGAGGGAATGCTTATGGATGGGTTTGAGGAGGGGAAGTGGGAGGAGATGAAGTAGAGGTTCGGGGAAAGTCCATATTCAGTTATATGTCACACAGTAGCAGTGACTGGATGAATGAGATGCAAAAGTTCCTTTGGAAGGGGGTATCAGCTATAGAAACCATGGTTCATCTTGCCAAACAGATTGTCTTCTCTTCTTCCGTGCTCCTCGATATGCAATTTGTATTTCATATAGCCTGTAAACGCCCTGGTCCAGATATAATCTTCGATTTTATTCCCTTCATCTTCCTGAAAATCTCGACTCAAATCCCTCGATATTCCTAGTCCCTTTCTTAATCTCCCCTGTTTTCCCTTCCGCCACCTATTCTCTCCAATGCCTCGAGCATCACGACCGAGTTTCCGCGGATAACCTAATACCTTGTTAGCCTTTGCAGATTAAGTCCGGTGGAAATGTGCCAACATACAACCATCCCAATCTTTACTTTCTCACCACCCTCTTTCTCCTCAACTGCATCATCTAGCACAATGTTCAAGAAGACCTGTCCCATCATGTTAGCTAAGATAGATTTGGAATGCGCGCAAGAGGAAACCAACATCGTAACCTCTCAAAACACCAATAACCTTTCTGCTACCATTCAATTGCACAAATAGCCTCTTATCGAGGTACTAACACCACCAAATAATATTAGCCATCAATTTCCCCATCCACTCCTACGCCCCAGCTCTCGCGCAACTTCCAACCGCCTTGTCGCGTCCCTCTCCTCTCTGCCCGGAGTAGCCACAACCAGGACCCCGGAAATCGCACATACCTTCTTGAGCTCCGGCTGAGCTTGAGGCATCTTGACGATAGATTTTCGAGGGATTCGTCGCGTAGATGTCGTGAGATTCAATGGGAATGGGAAGCTTGATTGCTTGCCTGACTCGGGATATACGCCAAAATTTCGTGGCTTGCTTGAGGTTTCGTGAGGCTGATGTTTGATGTCACGTGGTGATAAGGAGTTGGGATTGGGGATTTTTATTTATCGGGGATGGCGAGGCAGAGCTTCACTTCACTTCGTTTCAACGCGTCTTCAGTTATCACCATTTGATTGCAGGATCTTTGATTACTGATAGCTGGGAGAGAACTACATTGAGTTTCTTTATTGAACAGAAGGAGAAAGTTTCACATTTAAGAGAAGATGTCGGCAGTTCGCAAACCACTTAAGAAATCCAATTTGCGCCGGAGTATCGCATTCGAAGACTTGACACAAGATGGCGATGATGCGCCCAAGAACGATACTCCCAGCGATGACAGCTCCTCAAACAAACCTCCGATAGCCAAAACGACATCTTTTAAAAAGAAAAAGAGACCCGCATCATCCCGTCTCTCCTTTGGCGTAGGCGACATCATATCCGGATCCGATGCGGAAAATCTCGAGGATGATGAATCGTTTACTCTCGTCAAGAAACCCCTTTCTCGAAAAGTCACGGAAGGAAATGCGAAGAAAACTTCTGCGAGATTACCGCTGCCGATGAGGGCGAGGGATGGTGATGAAGATGGGGATGGGGATTCGGGCATGGGGAGACCGACTTATAGTAAGGATTACTTGAAGGAATTGAAGAGTTCGCAAGCTAGCGCGATGAGAGAGTTAGCGGACGTGGAGGTGGGGGGAGGCGAGGAACCATTTCTGGATGCGAGTGAGTTGGAGGGAGCTATGGTTGTGGATTTGGAGGGGAATGGGGATACGGTGGGAGAATTTGGGGGAAGTCGGGCGGTTATACCTACCGAGGCGGAGATTAGGGAGAAGAAAGAGAGGAGAGCGAGGATGGCTAGGGAGAAGGATTTTATCTCACTCAATGATGATGAGCCGGATGGTGGACGAAATATCATGTCACTTCTCCCTCGACAGAAGAAAGCAGAATCAAGATTGGTACGAGAAGATGAAGAAATCATGGAAGGATTCGAAGAATTCGTCGACGATGGACGAATTTCTCTGGGCCAAAAACAAGAACGCGAGGATCGACGCCGTCGCAAGAAAGAAATGGCCGATCTCATCCAACAAGCCGAAGGCATCTCGGACGAAGAAAGCGACGATTCCGAAGCCGAAAGAAGAGCCGCCTACGAAGCCGCTCAAACCAGAGCCGGCATGGATGGTTTGCATAAACATTCCGATGCGGCAGCCGCTAGGGAAGAAAATCACGTCCCATCTCGCATCACCCCCATCCCGGTCCTATCGGAATGTCTCGAGAGATTGCAACACACGTTACAGACCATGGAACTCGAACTCTCGCAGCGGAAACGCAAAATTGAAGATGCGCAGAGGGAAAAATCGGATATCGTGATGAGGGAATCGGAAGTGCAAATCTTGTTGACAAAGGCGGGGAAGAGATATTCGGAACTCAAAGCTGATCAGTCGATGGGTTTGGGTGGTGGTGTGGGGGGTAGGGATAAGAAGGACTTGGATTTAGGGTTGGATGATGTGAAGGATTTGGTAAATGCGAGTTCGGAAATGGCGAGGGAGCACTTGGGAGGTGGTGGGGGTGGGGTTGGGGATATGCATAGGGGCTTGGAAAGTTTTGGAAATACTCCGGTTGAGAGGGGGGAAATGGTTGATGGGTGATGGATGGATGGATGGATGGGTGGATGGATGGATGGGCCGGGAGGTTGGTCTGTCTGGTTTGGGTTGGGGAGGTCTTCAATACAAGCACTTGGTTACGAGAGTAATACTCTACTCTACTATACTATTCTATTCCATTTCCCTGAGTACCTATCTATCTATCTATTCATCGGTATAGGTTAGTATAGATGAATGGAATCATAGCTACCCACTTACTGTATATAGCCTACTATATATTCCCTAATTAATCCCTCCCTAATAAATACCATATAACTAATCATATATTCATATAATCATATAATCACTCTCATTCTCACTCTTACTCTCTGTACATTCTCTATATTATATTTATTATATTACCTTACCTTACTCTAAATAATCATCTCTCCTCTCCAAAAAAAAAGAAAAAAAAAATGTCTCCATGTTATGCCCAATGAATACTATTTAATCTAGCAAGTCACATCATTACCCTTTACATTTAGATAATAATCTTCTGACGAGAATCTTTTCCTCTTTAGCATAGTTCTTTTATTCAATCCAGTACCTAGATCTCATTCTCATATGCTCTAGTAGATGATGTGCCTGACCAATAAAAAATATATATATATCTAATGGGAACTTGAGGTTGGAGTTGGAGTTGGAGTTGTTGTATTTACCTACTTTTAGATATCTAGGTACCTACCTACTTACTTACTTATGGAATCTTGTATTCGCTTCATGCTAGATGATGTGGATGCTAATGCTAATGCTAATCATTATGTATATATCATCTACCTCTCCTCCTCTCCTCCTCTCCTCCTCTCCTCCTCTCCTCCTCTCCCTCCTCTCTCCTCCTCTCCTCCTCTCCTCCCTCTCCTCCTCTCCTCCTCTCCTCCTCTCCTCCTCTCCTCCTCTCCTCCTCTCCTCCTCTCTCCTCCTCTCCTCCTCTCCTCCTCTCCCTCCTCTCCTCCTCTCCCTCCTCTCCCTCCCTCTCCTCCCTCTCCTCCTCTCCCTCCTCCTCTCCTCCTCTCCTCCTCTCCTCCTCTCCTCCCTCTCCTCCTCTCCTCCTCTCTCCTCCTCTCCTCCCTCTCCTCCTCTCCTCCTCTCTCCTCCTCTCCTCCTCCTCTCCTCCTCCCCTCCACAATCAAACCCCCCCAAAACTACATTAAAATCACCATACCTCACCCTCTCTATCCTACCATACCTATCTAATCATACCATACCATACTATATACCATACCATAATATATCCCAATTCACACAAATTAGCCTGAGATAACCTTACCTTACCTTACCTTATCTAATATCAATACTAATACTAATGCTAATACTAATACTAATGCTAATGCTAATGCTAATACTAATGCTAATGCTAATGCTAATGCTAATGCTAATGCTAATACTAATACTAATACTAATATTAATACTAATACTAATACTAATACTAATATCAATACCAATAGGTACTAATACTAATACTAATACTAATACTAATATCTCATTATATCTTATTATATTTCATTAAATAAATATTTTGAGATTTTATTAGATATTTAAATAGATATTATTTAATATTATTTAATTATCTAATAGGTTTGTTTATTCGCTTGTTCGCTCTCTATAATCTGATCTATCTAAGGTAGCTAGTAGGTACCTAGGTAGATAGTAAATCGCTAGTTAATCACTATAGTTAATTACTAATTCCTAACAATCAATTCTATCCCATTCCATCCCCATTCTATCCCATCTTCATTCTTTCCCTTCCCATTCAATTCCATCCCATTCCAATACAAACACAGCATAAACACAGCATAAACGTAGTACAAACTCACTCAAACCCAAACCCAAACGCAAACTCAACGCAAATACAGAATCTATTTTAAACCATTCGCTAACGCTAACGCCAACACCACCACCAACACCCAGATCCCTATGCGTATCCGTATCCCCATTTCCCCCTTCCCCCCTATCCCCCTATCCCCATTCCATCAGCCTAAAACAAAACCCATCTTCCTCCACCCCCCTCCCCTCTCCCCTCTCCCCTCACCCTTTTCCCCTCTTCCCCAGCCCCCTAACCTACCCAACCCAAACCAACCAGCAAAACACCGCCCCCACCACCCACAGCACCCTCCAAACACTATACCCGCATTCCCTAAGGACCCTCCCGCTCCTCTTTTCTCGAAATGTATGCCACCAACATTTCAACTTCTTCATCTTTGCATCGAGGAATGTATTATCATGTGATTTCCTCCCCTTTTCCTTTTCCCTTTCCTTCTCAATTTCTCTTTCTCTTTCTCTTTCATTTTCCCATTTAATCCTGCCCTCCAATCCACCATAATATCCTGCTTTATCGATGAGTGGTGGTTGTGGATGGTAAGATCCACCTCCAGCATTAGAAAGCGCAGGACCAGATCCAGGACCAGATGCATAAGCAAATCCCGATCCATTCGCCGGACTCGAGGTACGAGTTCTCGCCGTACGGGTAGCAGCGAGATGATTCATGGACGGGGAGGAAGTACTCGAGGTTGAAGAATGTCTCAGATGATATCTCAAATGATCATCCCCTTCCTCTTCTTCCCCGCCTTTCTTAAGATCCTTAAGATCCTTAATATTCATCGGCAGGAGCGAGGATTCCACATCGCTAGACCCCGGCCCCGACCCGAAGCTACCGGAAGCAGAGGATGCGGGTTCGAGTGCGGGAGCGAACGGGACGAGATGTGTAAACGGGACGAGGAGTGCACGAATGAGGAGAAGAGCCAGGGAGATCCCAACGAGAATCCCATAGTTGATGAGAATCGCAATCTGATCCGGCAAGAGACAAAGATGCGATTCCATCGTGATAGAAGCCGCGTGGGTATCAGCCGCGCCGTGACCCGTGCGCATCGCGTGTAGCGGATTCCCATCCGCACCCACCGGATTCCACAAGCTCAGCATGAGAAAGCCCGGTTTGCGAATGCCCATGGCCCAATTCATGCTCTTGACGGTGATTTCGCGGGCGTGGTTTTTATCGGCGGGGTGCACGACTTCGCAATAATCGTGATCGTCGCCCGAGAAGACCGAGACCACGTTGCCGATCTTGGAGATGAGTTTCCGGGAGTCGTCGTCGCTGAGCACGTTTTGGTATTGATAGCCTCGCGATATACTGATGGCGTTGCGGGGATCCGGATTCACGGGCTGCGTTTGTCCTTTGGGTGGGGGGGTCGGTGGCCAGTGTTCTCGAAGAGGACCGCATGGGGTCCCCGGGTTTCGATATAGGGGGACATGGGTAAGGAGGATGGTAGGGAATTCGGGTCCATTGGGTCCAGGGTCGAGAGTGGGTAGATGTGCGTAGTCGGCCAATTCTACATCTTGGACGGAATGTGAATATTGTAAAACCCTCTCCTTTCCCGCTTGATAGTCCAATTCTCTCGCGACGGCTTTTCGTTTGATGATTTGAACGTTGTTCAGAAATTCCTCGACGGGCTTGGTGATGGGTGCCGTCTCACTTACCGGACGATCTGATCCTCCAGCACTCAATGATACAGCGTCCACCGAAACGAAAGTATGATTCGCAATCACATCCACTCTGTTCACATCCCCGAAATAGACCTCAAAACGATCTCGGATGGGAACCTTGATTTGTGCCCCAAATCCCAAATCATGATTGCCCGGTAAACTTGCAATGAGCTTTCGACCCCTTTGCCCAACCCCCGCTTCTGATCCTCCCAAATTCCAATTGTCCGAGAAAATCCTAGAGAATCGTCCGTATTCTTTGAGCCAGAAATCCTCTCCGTATCGTTTCCCCCAACTCTCCACATGTTTCTGCTCCTTGGGTGGTCGATGTCCCTTTGCCCATGCGGGATCTTCTGTATTTCCCTGCGCCGTCTTCCATTCTCTTCCCCCATCAAACAAATCCCCCAAGAAAAATATCGTATCTGGATGTAATTGTTTCGAAAGTTGTACATAAGACCTCTTCATATAATTATCGGTATGCCACACTGTAAATGTCGATAATGGCCACGGTCGATCCGGATACGAATGAGGATCCGTCAGTTGAGGATCCGCCAGGAAGATTAAATGATGCGGTGTCGTATTGGGAGGCTATTCACACAGACGGATTAGATACATCATCATCATGATCAACAGACTCTCCCCAAGAATTCTCCCCCTCCCCCCTCTCAAGAAAACTCACCCATCTCTCCCATCCCTCCCAAGCACAAGCCCGCACCGCATCCTCAAAGATCCAATGTTCCCCATACAACAACACCACGACCCAAACACACACCAACAAATGCGGCAAACATAAAACCCGCCTCCAACTCCACCCTCTCATCCCTTTCCCTCCCCTCCACAATCTCGAGATCCGCGATACGTAACCCCCCGTCGCACGTAGATGCAGTTGATCCGCCATCCTCTGCACACTGATGGCCAACTCGGTCGGCAGCGCCAACAACAACCTCCGGAAGATCGAGGGCGGTTCTCGGAAATGATCGCGCGATGATGGCGGGTATGGGGTTTGTGTGCTGAATTGGTATCCTGCCATTCTGTGGAGTGTGGTTTTGTTGCTCTCTTAGCTAGGTCCCGGGCTACTAGTTGGTCTGGAATTCCATACCCGACTTCCTGGGTTTCGGCTCGGTACCATGGATTGATGATGGGAAATTGTGGTTATATTACTGTATGTATAGTAGGTACAATGGGTACTTAATCGCGTGTGCAATGTATATGTATGTGTAGTGTATGTGTATGTGGATGTGTCAACCGCCTTTGTGCATAGGTAGAATTTATATGAATTGTTTATGTGGAATCAGTATACTCCGTATACATATAATTTACCTACCTACTTACTAATATTATGCATATAGAATTTACATTTTACCTACAGAGTATACCTACGAGCATCCATCGCATTAATTAATCAGATTAAATTAATTCCCCAACCTTAGCTACTTACCATATAACCTATTCCAATTAAAAGGAATTACTGTACCTAAAATCAAAGAAGCCTACCTCAAAAGACCCTGTAAACCAAACTAAACTGAACTAAACCAGGGCCAGCAATAACCACCTGCATGGATAAGGATGGGTTTTCAGGGGCTAGACTGGGACTGGGTGGTTAAAATAGTCTAGATTTTTAAAATATATATGTTAGAGATATTAAATTTGAATAAAACTAGTTTATTAGTCTCTTTATAGTTTTTTATGGTTTTTTATATAGATATCTATATTTATATAAATTATTATCTATTATAATATAAGCAGCTGGCTAACTAGCGAGTTACATATCTAAATAAGAATGCATATCTCGTACTCTAGGTAGATAGATAGATAGATAGTTAAACTGAATATTTAGATATTGGCCGGTATATGATGAAATTACTGTAGATGGGATGTTGATATTATATAATATGATATAATACGATGGAATTATATAGAAAAGAAGGGATGGAATGGAATGGGATGTTGAAGTTGAAAGAAGGTGGAAGGGGGTGGGATTAGATGATTTAGGTAACCTTGGAATGTTAAGGTATCTAGATTGGGAATTCAGCTTGATATTAGAGGTACCTAGATAATGGAGTTAGTCGTAGCCGGATGCCCAGATGGTTCATGTTTAATAGCTGTAAACTAATTTGAAATATTCAAGTCTTCACGAACATATTGTATGAATATGAGATCATATAGACCTGAAGTGAAAATAGAGAGATATCATCAATCATCAATCGTTATCATTATCGTTTATATCATAACATATCATATCATAGAATCTCATTTTCTTCATCCAAATTCTCTTTCAAGAATATATGATCCTCCCAACCCATTCTCCTCACTTGAATCTGCATACTTTCAAGTACCCTCTGCTTAACCCCCTTTGCACTTCCATTACTCCCATCACTCACATCGGTATTGATAAAAGCACCATGGGTACTCGAGAAATCATGAGGTTTCAATACCTCCCACATCCCCACCACCTCATCCGCATTCAAAGGTATCATATTAGGTATACTCCACATAAAAGCATAACTATTCATACCATCCGGTCTCGCATCCTCACCCCCTCCAGGACCTTGACTCCAATCTCCCAAAGCACTTGGGGTGGTGACGAGAGTATCAGCGATCAACAATCTCCCATGCGCAAGACACACCAGACTTCCCGGGAAATGCCCCCCGAGCTTCAACATCCTCACCCCCGTCTTCACCCCGCGTATCTCCAGCTCCTCCTCGCTCCCCTCAATAAACGTCCGCGCTTTCCCCATCTGATCCAGTCGATTCAACCAACTCTTATCTTCCCAACTCAGATACACCGGACACTCAAACCTCTCGGCCCACTCCAGATGCGTCGTGTAATAATGCGGATGCGATATCACCATCGCCGCGATCCCTCCCATCCCATTGATCCACTCCACCGTCGCCTCATCCAAATACGTGATGCAATCCCACAACACATTCCCCAGCGCCGTCTTGATCAGGATCGCCCGCTGTCCTATCGCAAATTTGGGCTCCGTCCATATACTCCAAAATCTCTCGTCGTCGTCAAATGCCTTCCATTGATTCTTATATCGTCCCCCCCTTTCTAATTGCCCAAGTGTCGTAAATGATTGCCCAGTAGGTGGCACAAATTGTCGGGGATCGTCGCATATTCGACATCGCGTAAGAATCGTTCGATCTTCGGCGTCAAATTGCGTACCGCATGCTGTGCAAATGAGGAGTTGTTCTGACTCGGCCATTCCGGATGTAGGTGGTGTATCGTAATCGTGAAGAGCTTCCTCGAATGCGTGTATGGCACCGTCGTGAACTATGGTTGCGGTTGCTGTTGTGGCGGGCGTAGAGATGGAAGAATATGGAGTTGAGTTGATAGATGTAGATATAGACATGTTGAATGAATGAGTACTACCTACTATCTATATACCAAGTCTGACGATAACCAAAAGAGGGGTAAAGAGAAGAGGATCATCAGATGATCCGGAAGGGATGGCCCGGCACGTTGATACGGTACTAGGTGAACCTTGATAACGGGTTATGATTTGTTTGTAGTAGTATCAAATGCACGTACAGTCTCCGGAGTAACGTTATTAGAAGTTAGTAAATACAAGTACGAGGTCGAGATTAGGAGAGAGATTAAAATCAGGTGATTAGGTACTTGTTGATTTGTTGATTTGTTTGACACACGACATTTTCCCCGCATCGATAGAGCTTCCCTATTTATCCCCAATTAGGAATGTATAGCCGCTTATCTGAGGAAGCTGGCTGTATCGACGGGTATCCATACGGATATCAATGGCTTTAATAAATTCCCCTCCCCTCCCCTCCATTCATCTGCCCTTCCTACATTCTTCCTATTGTTCTCTTCATTTTCTTGTCCTTTACATTACATTGTAGTTTCATTGACATATTCATCTTCTCCGCGGTTTCTACTTGTTCATAGTCAAAATGGTGTATCTACTTGATTATTTCCAGCATAAGAGAGATTGGTAAGTCTTCATCCCACTTTCATCTCTTATCGTTTATCTTTATCAAAGTAGAAGTACCCTCGGGGGAAGTCTGGGGAAAGCCCCCCAATCAATGCCCAGTGTCTAACATTCTTATAGTCAATTGAAACAAGCAGAACGAACTCAACGGATCCAAAATCTCACCAGTTATCATGGAGCATTTACGAATTCAGAAAGAAAAGTTCTATCGAAACCAATTGAAGAACTGGTTCAAGATGTCCATAATCAAGACATTCAACCAATCGATATCCTTCGTGCTTACGGAAAAGCTGCCCTGAAAGCTCATGCCAAAACAAATTCGGTGACGGAAATCATGATCGAAGCTGCTGAAGGTTGGACTACTGATGGAAGTATCAATATGAAAGGTCCTTTGGCAGGTATTCCCATAAGTCTCAAGGATTCGATTGTGGTGGGTGGTTTCGATACAAGTGTAGGATATAGTAGCTTTGTTGGCAACAAGGGAGAAAAGGATGGGACCATGGTGAGGATTTTAAAGGATGCTGGTGCCATTCCATATGTGAAGACGAATCTTCCTATTACTTTACTAAGTTTCGAATCTACAAATGACGTTTGGGGACGATGCACAAATCCTCACAATAATAAATATTCACCTGGTGGATCAACTGGAGGTGAATCAGCTTTGTTGGCTGCTGGTGGTGGACGAATTGGAATTGGTTCAGATGTTGCTGGATCGGTTAGAGTTCCCGCTCATTTCTCGGGTATCTATAGTTTGAAATGCTCAACTGGAAGATGGCCTAAGAATGGTATGTGCACAAGTATGCCAGGTCAAGAGGGTATTCCTAGTGTGTTCAGTCCTATGACGAGAACTCTGGAAGATCTTTCATACTTCACAAAGTCTATGATTGGTATGCAACCATGGAAGTATGATCACAGTGTTCATCCCATTCCATGGAGAAAAGAAGTATGGAATGATTTCAGCGAAAAGAAGAAGTTCAGAGTGGGTGTACTAAGAACCGATGGTGTCGTTGATCCAAGTCCCGCTTGTATGAGAGCTGTGGATAAAGTAGTGGCTGCACTCGAAGAGGATGGTCATGAGGTATATGATGTTAATCCACCTTCTCCATACGAAGCACTTTATCTCGGCTCACAACTTCTCAACTCGGATGGGTGCAAGACGATCAAATCATTTTTCCGACCTGGTGAATGGGAAGATCCAGGAGCAAAAGCAATGGCCTGGCTCATGAATTTACCAAGACCATTTAAATGGATGTATTGGGCTTGGGTCAAGTATGTCAGGAGAGATGACATTTGGGCCGGACTCATCAAGGAATGGCATGAAAAATCCGCCTACGAGCAATGGAAACTGGTCGCCAAGAGAGAAGCTTATAAAGCCAAGTTCCATGCTTGGTGGGAGGAAGAAGTCAAACTTGACTTCATGATCACTCCACCCAATGCCACCCCAGCAGTACCCCATGATGGAATGAAGGATGCTGTTAGCAGCTGTGGTTACACTTTCTTATTCAACCTCGTAAGTTCAAATGCATATATGTATATACATATCCTTCATCGCACTCAACTTACATATCAATAGCTCGATTACACATGCGGCATCATGCCCATCACACACGTCGACAAAGAACTAGATCAACTCCCATCGCATTTCTCCCTCAAATCGCTCAATGGCGTCGCGTACGGTGCCTATAAACATTATGACGCCACGGCCATGCATGGACTTCCTGTCGCCATCCAAGTCGTCGGTCAACGGTTGGAGGAGGAAAAGGTCCTCGCTGTTATGCACAGGATCGAGGATTTGTTGGGCGAGGATCAATATGAATTGTTGGAGATTGATTGAGGGATTGGGAGATTGGGGGATTGGGGGATTGGGAGATTGGGAAGGAAAGTGAAGTTTTGGAGATGCGATGTGATCTGAGGTAGATGGATGAATGACGAGGATGAATAGATGGATAGATGGATGGATATGTCATATATTTTTTTTTCTTTTTTGGGGGAGGGAAAGCGGAAATCGGAAATCGGAGTTTGGTTACATGGCATGACATGGCATGAGCATGGTACCTATGGCATGACATAGAGCATGGATGGATGGATGGATTTGATTGGGATTGGGGGTTTTAGATGCAGATTCAACTTTAGCTTCAATTTCTTTGTAGAAAATAAATGATTGATTAATGGGAGAAGAAGAGAGGCGAGAGACGAGAGACGAGAGGCAAGGTTGATTATTGATTGTTGTTGATTACCTAGGTGAGGTGGTAGATTGTAAAGAGGCCGAGATCGGAGGTGGGGTTACGGGGCTTATTATTGGGAGGGGTAGGGGGATGGGTGATGGGTGATGGGGGGTAGGGGGTAGGGGGTAGATACCTAGAATTAGGTACCTAGGATTAGGTAGGTATTTTGAGATGCGGGGTAAAAATGAATTGGATTGGATTGGGGTGGTTCGGATGGTGTGTGTGTGATTGGATTGGATTGGATTGGATTGAGATGATTGATTGATCGATTGGATTGGATTAGGCAGGTTTTGGAGCTGGAGCTGGAGCTGGAGCTCGAGGGGGGAGGAAGCGAGATCTCCTATCCTAGGTAATGTAACATCGCCCGTAATGTAACATCCTAATGTAAAGAGGCCGAGATCGGAGGTGCGGGTGCGGTTACGGAACGCGGGTACGTATGTAGTTGGTTGGTTGGTTGGTAGGTAGGTAGGTATATAGGTAGGTAGGTATATAGGTAGGTAGATGGGTGTTTTATAGAGGGGAATTTAATTAAAGAGTAAAAAAGAGGATAAGAAAGAAAGAAAGAAAGAAAGAAAGAAAGAAAGAAAGAAAATGACAATTACAATTGAAGATTTGGAGGGAAAGGGAAAGGTGAAGGGAGAGGGAGAGGGGGATATGGATATGGATGTTGTGATACGGGAAGAGAAAGGGGAAAAGAAAGAGGAAAAGGAAAAGAAAGAGGAAAAGGAAAAGGAAAAGGGAGATCATTGGTCTGCTTCTGTATGTTATTTCTTTTTATTTCCTTTTCTTTTATTCTCTTCTCTTCTTTTCTCCAGATCATTCTTTGTTTTTCTTTTCTATATCCCCCATCAATCTATCTATTCCTCATCTCTTATCCCTTCTCCTTTCCTCTATCCCCATCCTCCATTTTCATCCATCCTCTCCTTATCCCCCCTCTCCTCCCTCCCCTCCTCTCCCCCCCATCCCCATCTCCAACTCCCCCACCAACTAACCAAACAAACAAAAAAAGGCATACCAACATTCCGCATCTTTCGTCCCGAAATTGGCGACCAAGGTTCTCGGTTGGTTGGATGTGCAGTGTGATGATGTTATTTTGGATGTTGGGTGTGGTGGTTAGTGGGGTTTTTCTTTTGCTTTTGTTTTTTTTTTGTTTTTTGAGGGGAGCAGGGAGGAAAGATATATGGAAAAAGAAAAAAGGAAAAAAAAACTAACAAATACCTTACAAATATCAGATGGAATCATCCCCATTCAACTCGCTCACACGCTCTCAAAGGGATCGGGGTGCATTCTTGGGATTGATAGTTCGGGGGATATGATCGCAGCTGCGAAGAGAGCTGTCACGAATGAGGGGGTGGAGATTCAAAGGATTTGTGATTTTCAAGGTACGTTTTTTTTTCTCGGGGAGGAAGGGGGGGGGGGGCTACAAGAAGAAG
>JANPYM010000003.1:301915-342599 GCA_025890175.1 Ciborinia camelliae
CGGGGAGGAAGGGGGGGGGGGGCTACAAGAAGAAGGGAAAAGGGGGGGAAGGCTTAACGAAAATGAAAATGGAAAAGAGAAGAGAAGGAAAGAAAACCGCAAAACCATTTCCTAACCAAAAACAAAAAAAAAAGTCCTCGACGCCTCCCAATTATCCACGCTCCCCTCATCCACCTACACGAAAATCTTCTCCAACGCCGCCATGCACTGGATCCTCCGCCCCGCATCCACCCGCGCATCATTCTTCGCCGACATCCATCGCCTTCTCAAACCCAATGGCCTCTTTGTTTTTGAAATGGGCGGCATGGGGAATGTGGCGGAAATGCGCACCGCGCTCCTCAGTGTGGTGGGGAGGAGAGCGAGAGGGGGTATTGAGAGGGTGAGGGAGGTTGATCCGTGGTTTTTTCCTGATGAGCGCTGGATGAGAGGGGTTCTTTCTGAGGATGATTCTTCCTCGGATCATAAAAATGAAAATGAAAATGAAAAATCCCAAAATACCAATAGGAAATGGCACATCGAAAACCTCGAGACAGAATATCGTCCCACGCCCGCCGATCAAGGGGGGGATCAAAGGCTGGGTCCAATTAATGGGGAAACAATTCTTTGATCTCTTGGACGAGGGAGAGGGAGAGGGAGATGGAGTGGGAGAGAGAAAGGGAAAGGGAGTGCAGAGATTAGAGGCCGAAGAAGAAGTTTGTACTGTTCTGGAAAGCGTGTGTAGGAGTCCCGGCGGTGGTGATTGGATTGGTTATGTGAGGTTGAGAGGACGCGTTAGGAAGGTTTAGGGGGCGAGGGGATTCGTGGTGCATAGGGCTGGTTGTTAGTATATGATTTCCTGCGTGAATCGGGGTGGGAAGGGGGAAGGGGGGGCAAGGGGGAAGAGAACGAAAGGAGGGGATAAACAAACAAAACAATATATAAAAGAAAACCCAAGCGTTGGTTCCTAAATATCAATCTGTTTTTGTTGGTTCGATTACTTGCTGGAAAGTGCTCTTGATCAATAGTGGTTGTAAATCAAAGTTGTATAGAAAGCATGTTCTCTTGAGCGTACGAAGTAGAAGTACGCGATCCTTATATGCACCCGCCGCCGCTAGCGAGGTCACGTGTCCAAAATCGTGATGATGGATTTGGGGATTTGGGGATTTGGGAATTTGTAGAATAATATGGTTGTAATATTAGGAAATCGTATATACGCTTTTAGGCTGTGTAGTAGATTCACTAAGGCGCTTGGCTATGTAGCAAGTATATAAGTTAGAAAATGATTATGTTTTATAAAAAAGAGAGGTTAATTAAAGATCTAAATTATGCTTATAAGTCAGGTTCTAAGTGTAGAGGATACTGGAACCTAAAACGAGGCGTAAATATATCTAATTACTTTGAACTTTTCTATAGAGAAGAAATGAAATTGAAACTATGCATGATGAGAAGCAAACACATAGATAGAATTATAACCATAGAATTATAACCATTGTTTGGACAACAAGGGTGTGGTTGAGCTAAGAAATATAATCAGGGTGGAATTACAGTTGAGTGAAGAATTTGGGGACTTGGGGATTTGCCCCTGAATCTTTAGAAGGGTATGAGGGGTTTTTTGTGTATATAAATGGAATCCTCGTCTTTCATAATCACTTATATTAATTACCATTAACGATGGGAACATTAACTGTGGAATCTGATATATATATATATGCTTTTAAAGTGTCGTTCGTCATCAAATTAATTTGTATTGCCATATAATTATTTCATGAATGCCGCTTCTTAATGATAAACCAAAGCTTTAAACTTCTTGATTTGTAACTTATCAAGATTCGAAAGATATGAGAAACAAGTTTAAGGGAAATTATATTATCATACCCTGGCCCGCTCTTGTAAATGAGCTCTATAAAACGCTCCTGAGGCTTCGTTGAAGGTTGAAGTCATGCTCTGTATAGCCATGGAATGTAATTTGAGCTATGGACTTTGAGATTGGAAAGAAGAATAGAGGGTATGGATGATGGAGACTCTGAGGAAGAATCTTAAATAAACTAGATGTATCATTGAATCTCACTTAATAGTCTCCTAGATTTTCTCGGCGTCTGTATATGAAAAAACTCTCCCTATCTGCAGTTTTCATTAACAAAAACGGTCTGGAATTGGACAATGATATAAAAAAAGTAGAATATCATCAATTCCATGCATAACCTTACGAAGCACAAGAGCAGCCCAAGTATTAATATTCAAACTTATTTCCAGAGCTTCGCGAAATCATACCCAAGGAATACATAGATATCGCAATACTATTACGGTATACTTTCACCAGGAATCTTTTATTACCAAACCCACATCATTATTTTCCTTTATCATTGTCAAATTCCGCCATGAAACTCATTAATTTCATATCATATCAAAGTAGATGATACCAAGGACCCCAACTCCTTTAAATTTCTCGACCGAAACATCCATTAAAGTGTTTATATTCTTTCAGAAGTACAAAGTATCTCAGGCCCATATTCCAATGCCAATAACATGACATCCTTCTGTGATATAACTTGAACGGAAAAGGTAAAGAGTCGACACTAAGGGGATTTTGGAATTATAAGGATATAAGTTGGTTGATTGAGAGGTTGCTATTTGATAGACTGATAGGAAAGTTATCGTAGAGGATGAGAGGAGAGGAGAGAGCCCGTGGATGGAGTATTTTGATGCAAGTAGTATACTATGCTATTTTGTATGTATATTCTATCCGAGTCTTGCTATTTGTTGTTATAAAATAGTTCTACATACACTAGCTCGATAGTCACTACAACAATACAATAAGCTCAATACTATTTAGATCTTTGTTAAATCATCTGCAATCTCTGTATACTTCGAAAATCTTCAAAAACCATTTCGATTCTGAGACTCGAAACGAGAGAGAAGTTCAAATACCAATTTGGCAATTCCTCTAGAGATTTGGAAAATATAACAAACACGCCAGATAGAGACCAGAATCTATGTCTCGAAGTTTCTAACCACGAAATTATATTTATCATCCCTACTCACCCTTCTCTCCTTCTTATTATCATCATCAATTTTTCTAACCACAGAATATTTTTGGTTTATAACTTTACCCTAGGCTTAAACTGGGAGTATTTCAGACTCGGAAGGAACTCTCATTAAAGAATGAAATATTGATGTTGTATCTCCTCATGGCAAGCCCTCGAATGTATTGAACTTATTGTATTTTTGTATCGAGCTAGTGTATGTAGAACTATTTTATAACAGCAGAATGTTACTTGTCTAATTATACAATCTTTGCAATATATATCAGTGTACATGAAAGCCAAGTCAACTCCTTTATACACACCTAAGAATGACAAATTAATCTGTAGGACTCGATATAAAATATACTAATATAATATAACTTTCCTAGAACCTAAGGTGAGTTATGGCCCGGCAACTTGCGGGCGGGAAAGATCCGGGTCTGTACTCTACAGACCGAAAAAATAATGAAGTGTCAAATGGATCATGGAATTGGTAATTGAGTGCTGCATCTCCAGCGAGATGTAACCTGACCTTCTAGGTAGTTTACGTCACTTGAGCAGATCCAGATCCTCGGCAAAACTAATGTACCTACCTAGCTAGCTCTTGGATATAAAAGCCTGCAAACTTCTGGGGTATGAACTTTCAAAGTATAGTCATATTAGTTCCGATTGGTACAATGTTTAGATGGACCTGGTTGTTATGAGTAGAAGCAACTGAGAATTACTTAGAATAGGTAGGTTGGAGAGAGAGAATTCAGATGTGAGAAAAAGCTTATTGGGATAGGGAATAGATTTAGATGCTATTGCTATTGTCTCCATTCCTGCACTACTGTCAATAAATCCATTTTTGCCGATCCTTAATTCACTATCTGTATAGGCAGGGTTGTCGAATTAATTATACTTACACGAACTTCAGATTTCTAAAGTTTCAATATAAACCTTAGTAGAGTAATGTGTAACTGGTAAATTGTGTATATATTATATATATAATTGTCACGGAGTGAAGTGGAAAAAGGAATCATAATCTTAGGCATCGGAATAGTATTGTATTAAACTATGAAGAGGAAAGGATTCTGATCTGAAAGAGGATCTGTTTAAATATCTTTTAGCTTCTATTGATATAAAGTAGTTCTACATACACTAGCTCGATACATAATAATATAATGATTAATAGCTTCTGCTCAGCTTCTGTCTTAAACAGGAACCTTTGGCAGTTCCTGACATGATTGCCGGTGATGCATTGCTTGTGCTACGTACTATATAGTACAAGTTGCTTGAGACACTTCAGGTGCTATTTGAGAGCTATCTTGACGAATATTGAAATTGATTTAGTCCAATGATCGTTTGGAACGGGGATATCGAGAATAATGGGTATAATGACAAGGTATAATGAGACGGGAAAGGAGGGGGAGCATGAAGGGGCGTAGATTACCCCTCTCGAGGCTGTCCGACTTTGCCTTTCCATTGGTGATACCAATTTACTTCCTTGACCCTTATGATATCACCATCTACTTCCATGGCTAGGGCTAGCACGGTATGGAGTACGGAGTACCCGTAATATATTGCGAATGAATTCAAATCTGCATTCCATTTGCAATGAGCCTAGAATTTAGGGAGATGGGTTGAATTAGACTGGATTCCGGCATCGTTCTTATGATCTGCAACCCCTATTATAAGCAAAAACCAAGGCCGTAATACCTAGAGAACCACCTAGTTATGCCATTTTGATGCTCAAAACCACAATGGGGAATTCCCATCCATGGTTTACATTTCGTAATGTTCATGGGGTATGTTACACCACTTATCTATGTGATCCATCTCACGACTTGATGAGAAAGAGCTACTTCATACATCTCTAATATCATCGACGTCAGTATCATCGACGTCATAAGAAAGTTGACCAACCAACGAAGTCCAAAATTTACTCGAGGGTTCCACAGCAGAAAGAAGGGTCCAACAGGCTTTTGGGTAAAATATGATAACCAGGATAATGGAAAGGGTAACATTGCCACCAAACCCCACCAAGCCAAGTGCTTATTGTACCTAGGCATGTATGCATGGATTTCCGATCCTGAAGACAGTCTTCTGTAGCATTTCTCATCGTTCTTGGACCCTTTGGTATCAGGGCCAGGGAGATAGATCTTTATATGACCGGGAATTGAGATTCCTGGCATTTAGCATTTTAAGATATGACTAACACACCCACCCCTATTTCTCCGCAAGATCGGTTGGAAAAAGGAATAGTCGGGATATGTATTTTTTTTTGCATGCAAACACACGAGTCCACGACCGATCATCGCTCTGAGACTCGACTCTCGACTCTCTCGAGACCCAGTAGTGTGGACCCTTTCGGCAGCCAAAGAGCGTTCCTTGCCGTGCTGTGCGGATCAATAATTCCCAAATGATCAATCGAAAATCATGGAAAATCATTGGCACGATTGTCATATCATTATTGGGCAATGGGGAGGAGGAAATGATATGGATGCTTTATGTATCGCTCTCGCTTTCGCTTTTCTTTTGAACTGTTCACTCGTGTGTCTGTGTCGCAAGGAAAGGTTGAATGAGCAAGCGCTATTCGGGGTTTAGCAATATCAGACGGAATATTCATCAAACGGTCAAAACCCAAGCAAAGTTTCGGTGAAGAGTCAAGAGCCAAGATGTTTGATAACCCCCCAAAAAACTCTATTTGACAATGACAACGGGTAATAAGTTGTCAAGCTCGAGATCATTGGCCCCCCATTCTAATATATTGACAATTTGATTGATATTAGATTTGTTTATCGAAGATTAACTTTGGATTCTTGTGCATCTTTTCCCGTATCGAAACTCGGAAAGAGAAAATTCTTCAATCGTAGGTGAGTTTTGCAGCTTTTTGCTTTAGACCATCTCCGTTTTTATGGCTTCTTGGTTGATCCCTTCTGGTGATTCTACCCATTGTACCCTTCACTATCGCGCCAAAATTCACTTTAAACATCCTTCATATGTTCTTCATTCTCCTCCCATATCCATTTATTAATCATTTGGAATTGCTATTGATTGATTATGATTTATTTTAATTGATTCCAAAAAACCAGGTATATATTTATTATATATTTATTATATATTTACTATAAATGTATATATATCTTCATATATATATTTACATACATCCATACATATAAAGTAAAATAAATCAATTCCTAAATGTTTCCTTACATGTCCTGTCCTGTCCTGTCTTGTCCATACTCACTTTGGGTGAACATCTTCTTCATCTTCTCCGCTGTTTTAACTTTTTCTGTTCCAAATGCTTCTAGTCTCGAATCTAGGTCGATACTATCATAGCTTCAAGCTTTCTCTAATGCCGTTTTACAGAACCTCTCTACCTTGTTGATGCGAGTCCGGATTCATCCAACCACTAAACCACCAAAACCAAATACGAACCTCGAACTCAAATGTGAATTTTTGATTCCTCTCCCGGCTTATCAAATCAGATAAAATCAGATCAGTCAATATCCCCATCCCCATCCCGATCTTCGCGAATACCATCATCTCCAACCGTTCCACAACTTCCATCGACCTGCTTTCGTGCACGACAATATCTTTTTTACACACGTTTCATATCAACGTGGCGACATTATCGATGATCCCATTCTGCTACTGGCATATCAATATGACGTCTTAGCAGCTTGAAACTTCCACATTTGTAAACAGTGAATACGCTTGAAGAGAATATCTGAAGAAAAACGCAACATTGGGAGATTGATACCGAGGATATACGAGTATTGGACGAGCATCTGTACAAATACCAACCATGGCTGTCGGCGAATACCCCACCTATATCGACCTCCCTCCTCATCGCTATGCACCAGTCGTGTCGCCAAACGAAACCCAGAGAGGTACACCAGAAGCAGACTACGATCGACCAATATCACCTTTACATATGCCTCCTGGCCAAATCGATGGCTTGGATTCTCTGGAATCCAACGATTACATGAGTGGACGACGAGGATCAGGTCAGAGCAGTATTCTACATTTAGAAATTCAGCCAAAGATTTCGGCTGCCGATGTAGCATTTTCGGCTATGCATTATCTGCCATACCCTGTCATTGTTCTAGATAGCTCCAAAACGGTGGTGCTTGCGAACGAAGCCACTGCCAGACTGCTCGGCGCCGACGATGGCGAAACCGATGCAAATGTGGATGATGTACAACCGGCGGAAAAATACAAAGGACAAACCCTCCCTCAATTGGGTATTGACATGGTGAAGGATCTGACGCCTGTATGGGTTACTTGGGATATGTTTCTAGATGGTTTGGGCAATGAAATCAATGTACATGTGAATGTACAGGAAACCGCGACTCCGGATCATGAAGGAGATGTAACCCCGACGGCGGAAAGAACTGAGTCTCAGAGTGGGATACCGAAGAAAACTTCTATGGTTCATGATGCGGTGGTGGAAGTTATCATTACAGCTGGATTGATCAATGCATCAACATTTGCAGGGCGAACTGCCAAGAAAATGGAGGATAAACGTAAGTATATATTTAATCCTCATGTCTCATGCACAAAGCAGTATTTTCAGGATTTTCCGAAAACTATCCGCATCGAGGTTCAAACATTGCTTCTAAAATATAGCCTGTCTTCGAGGACTTTGTTGTCATGCTTGAGTAGAGTTGTTATCAATTTATTTAGTCAACGGGACGACATAAATTGATTGAAACAGATATCCATTCATTTGCCGGGCTACACTCAGTACATCAAACTAACGTAATACAGATTCTTATGCCAAGATGATCATTAGTATTTTCGAAATCGAAGAAGAAAAATACTTTATGTTGACCTTCACAAGTACAGCAACTACTCAACTCTCGTTACCTAGCTCAAACGGGAGCTACAGGAAAATTCGCAACCCCAACCTTCAAATGAGTTCCAATAAGATGTCCAACTCTTCAAATTCTCTATATCGTTCAAGCCCTTCATCTGCCGGCTCTGAACATGGTTCCAGTCATACTTCCAGTCAAGGATCAAGTGGCTCATCTGTAATTACAAGCCCTACAAATGCGCCTATGTCGTCTTCCCCATTTCCACCTTTGGGCCCTCCATCACGCGTTAATAAATCAGGAGCCCCGTCCATCTTACAGAAGGTAATTATTATGAAAGATGCCCTGTTGGATAATACGGAAATTCCTATCCTAGCGATGTGGAAGGATGGGAGTTTGACAATACCCAATAAAGCTGCGAGGCGATTATTTGCCAAAGAAGCCGATATGTCAAACGTTAAAGACGGTATACATTTTTCATCTCTTAATTTTTTTATGGCAGTACTAATAATTTTACAGGGTTTGATCTAATTGGGAAATGGCATTGCTATAACGGCGATTTTACGGCACGTTTAGATACGTCAGAAGCTCCTATTTCGGTTTTGGTGAGGACGCAAACACCATTTTCTGGTCGGTTGTTAGGAATTCATGATCCTGATACTGGGGAGAAGATGACGTTTGATTGTCTAGGTATGAGTCCCTTCTAAAGCTAACTCGAAATATGTTAATCCTTTTACAGGAGAGGCCGTTCGAGATCCAGATACTGGCGAATTCTTGGCTGGTATTGTGACGCTAAGGGACATCACAGCTATGACTCAACAGATCGCTGAAATAAAAGAAGCTGATGAGCAGAGGTTTCGAACAATCTGTGATAGCATGCCACAACTTATTTGGACGGCTTCCCCCGAGGGAATGTGTGACTGGTTTAGTCAGCGGTGGTATGACTACACGGGGTTGACCGAGGAAGAATCCATTGGTGAGGGTTGGAAATTGCCATTTCATCCAGAGGATATGGAGGAGACGAAGAAGCGCTGGCATCATTCTTTGGAGAGTGGTGGTTCTTACACCACCGAATACCGTTGCCGAAAATACGATGGCGAATGGAGATGGATGCTTGGTCGAGGTGTTTGTCTGAGGAATAAAGATACTGGAAAAATCGAAAAATGGTACGGGACTTGCACGGATATTCATGACGCTGTCATGTCACGATTTGAAGCCAAAAGACTTCGTCAACAATTATTGTCCGTTATAACGCATGCTCAAATCACGCTGTTCTCAGTGGATCGAAATCGAAATGTTAATCTCCTCGAAGGTTCTTTGGTATGGGATCTCGAGAGTGATGTGGGATCTAGCGATGAGAGTGTCGCCGGTAGTGGCAAAACCAAGAGAGATGATTATATTGGGCAGAATGTTTACGATGTCTTCTCACACACCAACAATCATAGGAAACGGCATTACATGGTTCCTTCTTCACTACAACCAATTGAGGATATCTTGACTGGAAAGACAACGGAAGACATGCAAGAACACACAATCCACAATAGATGGTATCGAACGAAATTTGTTCCTGTTCTAGGCAAGAAAGATGTCGGCGGACATGTCAATGAAGCTTTCATCGATGGTGTTATTGGATTATCTATGGATATCACCGAGATTAAAGATCGAGAAAATGATCTCCGAATGCAAGAAAGGGAGAACACAAGACTTCTTGCGAATGAAGCAGCTGCCAAAGAAGCCAGTCGATTGAAGAGTCAATTCCTTGCCAACATGTCTCATGAAATAAGAACACCTATCGCGGGGGTCATCGGAATGGCTGAACTTCTCACCGACATGAATCTTGATGAAGAACAACAAGAATGCGCCGAGAATATTCAACGCTCTGCCAATGGACTTCTCACGGTCATCAATGATATTCTTGATTTCTCAAAGGTTGAATCTGGGCGATTGGATATTGAGGAGGTGCAATTTTCCTTATCGGTTGTGGTACGAGATGTCGCCAAGATGTTGGGATTTGCTGCCGAACGAAAGAATCTAATGTTCGATGCTAACATCACAGTTGGAGTTGATAGAGATTTGATTGTTATGGGTGATCCAGGTCGAGTTCGTCAGATCATCACAAATCTTCTCACGAACAGCATTAAATTCACCAGCGAAGGAAGAGTCAAATTTTCGGTCATTAAGGAAAAAGAGGATGCAGATACTATTGAAGTCAAGTTTGTGGTGGAAGATACGGGTATCGGAATTGAAGAGGAAGTTCGAAAACGTCTATTCAAACCTTTTAGTCAGGCAGATTCATCCACAGCAAGAAGATTCGGTGGTACTGGACTAGGTCTTACGATCAGTAAGAATTTGGTGGACTTGATGCATGGTAGAATTACCCTGGAATCAACTTTGGGGCAGGGTACAATGGCAACTTTCTGGATTCCCTTCAACAAACCACAATATCATGATGGTAACGCGTTGATTGATATTGATAGTTTACCAGATCGTTTACAATCTGAAATGAGTGTTTCTTGTGGTAGTTCAGATTATGATGTTGGTCCGTCACCTCACAAAAATTCGTTGGAAATGCCTAGGCATCATAAGTCGGCTAGTATGACGCCTTCAGTTGTGTCGGACGTAGAGATGTCACCTGTTGAGAGAGCGAACGTTAAAATTCTTCTTGTTGAGGACAAGTAAGTGGATTTGCTCTAATTTTACTCTAATTGATTATGGCTGATCTTACACTAATATGTCTTGCAGTGCTATTAATCAACAGATTGCCCTAAAAACCATTCGAAAATTGGGCTTTTCCCCGTCGGCAGTTTGGAATGGAAAAGAGGCTCTCGAATATCTTCTCGCAGCAGACTCTCCAAACCCTCCTCATCCAAAGCCAGATATCATTCTCATGGATGTACAAGTAAGCCCCCTAAAACGCCTCTGATATATAGGATAACTCACCAATAAATCAATAGATGCCAATTATAGACGGATACCGCGCCACACACATATTGCGTCACCACTCCCCCTACAATCACTCGACGCGTAATATTCCCATCGTAGCCATGACAGCATCAGCCATCCAAGGCGATCGCGAAAAATGCAAAAAGGCAGGTATGGATGATTATCTGGCGAAACCTGTCAAGGGAAAAACGCTGGAGAAGATGTTGCTCAGGTGGGCAATCAATAAAAGGGTTCCAAAATCGGAGAGCGAAGGGGATGATGATGAGGGGAGTGATTGTGCAGAGGGGGATAATGAAAATTGTACATGGAAATGTGAGAAGCCGAAGTATGTTTTTCCCTCTTCCCCCCCCCTTTTCCTTTTATTCTAATATATTTTTTTGCCAGTGGGAACGTTATAGAGGATAGCTTATTAACTATCGCTCCTAGATTGGACCGTCGCATCTCAACAAGTACCGCTTGTCATCCACCGAGATCCACAGGTGAGAACGAAAACCACGAACTCAAATCATCCACAACATCACAAGCACCAAATTCCACAACAGATAATCAAGCATCCAAACCAGCATCACAATCACAGACATTCAAACTTGAAATAAATCCAACGTCGAAATCCAAACCGATCCTCGACCAAACCAGCCTCACCGAAGACCCAAACCTCGAATCAACCCGTCCAACTAGAAACGAACGACACAGTTCCCACCGTCTCACATTACCACAACCGGAAGATGAGGGACAACGAGCGGTTAGGAGGGAGGGATTTGAGGAAAAGGCAAAGGAGTTGAGGGATGAGAAATTGGTTGGGGCGGCGGATGAACATGGGCATGGGGATAGAAAGGGAGAGGGAATAGACAACGAAGGAGAAACCACACCCCAAAAATTAACAGTGGAGAACATGGGCCGATTAGAAAGACAAGAACATGAAGACATGGAAGAAGCAAAGAAACTCGAAATCGGACTTGAGAACTCCGAGGAGAAGGGAAAAGAAGGCCTAGCGAGACAATTGAGTGGGGCTCGGGGAGATAGCATGGAGGCTTTGGGGGATACTCTGATGGGGGATTCTCGTCCCAGTCGACCGGATTTCCACTTGAAGAGGTCGGATACCATTACTCCTAGTTCGATGGTGGTTGGGAGGGGGAAGAAACCCGAGAGTCTGGGGAATATTGATGGGAGTGGGAATGCGGATCAGGATGGGGGGGATTATTTGGCGGGAGGGGGAAGGGGAAAAGGAAAAGGACAAGGGGAGAGCGAGGAAAAGAAACAGAATTCTCATCACAGTCGTCCGAGTGTAGAGAGGAGGTGGATGGATAGTCAAGTTACTGTTAGGGGATCATCTACTGCTGCTGCTGCTGCTGCTGCTGCTGCTGCTGATGCCGCTGCTCGTGGTGGGGATTCCTAGATGAAGAAATTTTTTTTTTTCATTTTTTTTTCTTTTCATTTCTTTTCATTTCGTTTCTTGTTTTCGTGTTTGAGATGATATGAGATGAGATGAGCGTTCGTTCTTTCTTTCTTTTTGAGATGGGGGATTTTGGTTGGGTTGGGGAATTTAGGGGAGGAGAATGAATGATGGAAGGGGAGGAAAGGAGAGATTTTAGGGGAGGAAAGGGGAAGGGGAAGGGGGAGGGATGGATGGATGGATCTGTTGTATATATGGGATATATCGGATGGATGGATGGATGTGTTGTATATATGGGATGGGTGGATGGATGGATGGATGGATGGGGATGGGGATGTTGTTGCATACGAATCCGAATGCGAATGCATGTCAGGCCTTGTTTGTCCTGGTGAGAATGGAATGGAATGGAAAGGAAAGGAAAGGAATGAAAGGAAAGGCGTTTGGGATATTGCATTGACGGACGGACGGCATTGCATGGTGTGGCATGGAATACGGAATACATGGTATGGTATGGTATGGTACTTGGGTTGCATTGGATTGCATTGGGTTGGATTGCTTTGCATTGGGTTACATTGGGTTGGGTGGGTTTGGTGGGTACGTATTATATTATATTATATTACCTAGGGATTTGGATGGATGGTATTATGTATATATCCTGGATTTGGATCGGATTTGGATGGTTGGAGAGAGAGGGAGAGGGGTGGAGAGAGATGGAGAGGAATGGGGGGATGGGGGGATGGGGAATTGTATATGTATACATATATATAGATAGATATTTATACACATATATACACTTCTATCTATCTATCTATCTATCTATCTATCTATGAAACAATAAAGATTAAGATGAAATGAAGATTAAGATTAAAATTAATAGGGCTTGGGCTTGAGCTTGAGCTTGAGCTTAAGCTCGCGCTTGCGCTAGAGTTCGAGCTGATTGGATTTGTTTGGATTTGGGTTTGGGTTTGGGTTTGGGTTTGATTTTGATTTTGATTTTGATTTTGATTTTGATTTTGATTTTGATTTTGATTTTGATTTTGATTTTGATTTTGATTTTATGTAATAGTATATAAGTAGGTATATAATGAGTGCTGTTGCTGGCTGAGTGCTGGTGACTGGTGACTGAGTGCTGGCTGGTGACTGGTGACTGGTGACTGGTGACTGGTGACTGGTGACTGGTGACTGGTGACTGGTGACTGGTGACTGGTGACTGGTGATTGTACTGTATTGTATTGTATTGTGTTTTTATATATGATATATAAGAAAGATGGGAGGTAAAAGGAAGGAAGGTAGAAGAAAGGTGAAAGGTGAAAGGAAGGAAGGTGGAAAGTAAAAGGAAGGGAGGAAGGAAAAAAAGAAGATGGAATTTCATATATTATGATAATATCTATTGAGTTGTAATATTATTATTATTATTATTTATTATATATTATATGGTATGGTTTATTATTAGTGCTAGTAGTATTGGTGCTAGTATAGGGGGGGAGAGGGGGGTAGATAGGGGAGTAGGTGGGAGGGAGGGGGGAGGTAGAGAGAGAGGTAGAGAGGGAGGTAGAGAGAGAGGTAGGGATGAATGGATGGATGGATGGATGGATGAAGAATCAAGATGAAATTAAAATTGAAATTGAAATAAATACTGTTTATTAGCCTACCTATATAGTAGTAGTAGTAAATTCTTAATCGATTGGGTCTATCTGCATATATATATACGAAGACCATGCGATGGGCCTATGGTTATGTACAGTATAAAGCTAATAGGAAAATAAAAAAGATAGAAAAACCTAAATTCCCCCCGGTATGTGTCCGAGTCGCCTATGTTACCCGCCCGTCCTGTCAAGCACTGTATAGCCCGTGGTATCCTAGCCTCGTACCTATATATATATCTAGGAGTAAAGGGGGGGTTATAGAATCTGTATTTCATTGGATTTCTTTTGGATTTTTAATGGATTTTTTTGATATATTAGATTTATAATATGAATTGGATATTAGGTTTAAACGGGACGATTCTTTATTTCTTTTGAAAGTGGATACAATTTTTAATTCAGATATAACAAAGAAATTGGATGCAAAATGGATGCATCCTAATTTTCCTACTAACTAATATTAGTATTATAGAAAAATTTGAGGTTATTCAAAATGCATTGTATATTTACAGATTACATGCATATCTTAATATTATTTTGGTGTAATTATCGTTGTTGTTATTTATATAAATATAATTTTGATAATTCGAACGATTTTGTATTCTAATTAATTAAATGTGGTGGTTTTGAAACTGTACAACAATTCCGAACAAACGCTATTAATTTGAACTAGCTTAACATAAAGTTTTATGCATTTTCAACGCGGCAAAAAGTGAATAGTTTCAAATTTCGGATTTTGAAAAAGTTGACTCAAACTTTATATCTCAAATTTAAGGTATTTAAAATTTTGTAGATTGGTTTAAGCTTTATATTTTAAATTCAAGGTATTTAACAAATTGCTTTCATTTTTATTAGTTTATTAGCCGAATCGAGATTAATTCATTTCGAATTTGAATGAAATTACGGTTTCAAGGTTTTATTCGCTGTACAATGGATGTATAGTTTCAAATTGGATATAAAATTTTGAATCCGATATAGATTTTTGAATTCGACTAATGACAGATTTTAGAACCCCCAAATCCCTTTAAGGTAAGTATATATAAGTATATATATACACCCACTAAGTACTCTTATCCAGGGAAATAAATAAATAGATAGATAGGTAGATATAATTATAAAGTAATTTTTCATATATATATATACTCATTAGATCACTAGATAGATATTTGAAAATATTCTCTCCTCTTCTAGGTATTCTCTCCCCTTTCCCCTTTCCCATTCCATTGCTCTTATCTCATTTTATCTCTTTCTGCTTCTATTTCTACTTCTGCTTCTACTTCTACTTTTGCTTCTTCTCCATCCCATTACATCCCATCCCATCCCATCCCATACCATCCCATCTCCCGAGACCGGAGTCACGATAATAATATTATTTTCTTCTTTTCTTTTCTTTTCTTTATTATACTATATTATACTATGCTATGCTATAATATGCTGTACTATACTGTGCTATGCTATACTATACTATACTGCACTATACTATACTGTTTTGATATTTCATATTATATTGGGTTGGATTGTAATGGTATTGTAATGTATTGATATTGGATTGATATGATATTGTAATGTATTGATATTTGTATTCAAGCAATTAATTGATCAATAATCTGAACCTTCATGTATCTACCCAACCATCCATCCAACCATATCCAACTCACATTTCTTCATCAGTTCTCTCGTGACTCCATTTATTTAGATGCGGATTGGAATTAAAAAATCCAAGTAAAAGTCTCGGGGACCTTGAATGGGATTTTATATCTGCAAGGAGGTGTGAATTTATTAGTATCATATCATATCATATCATGTATTTGAGGATGAAAACCATAGGAAAAGGAAAAGTGAACAGACAAAAACAGACAAACCAACAAACCACAGCAGAAGCAGAAGCAGAAGCAAAGCAAAAATCAAAAACCACGCACCTAATATCCACCGCACTACTCCCAACCCACGCCTCAAACACGCCCTCCTCCGCAACCCACAAGCCCTTTCCCTCGCGACGCGAATGATCCCAATAACCCAAGGCGTAGCGATCGAGCTCGAGACGAACGATCTGTGATTCGGCGGGCGCGAGCGCGACTTTCGCGAACCCCTTTAATTCCTTTTCGGGTCTGGGGAGTCTGCTCTTCACATGATGGATGTAGAGTTGGATGATTTCTTGGCCCTTCATGGATCCCGTGTTGGTGACGTGGACACTGAGGGTGATGTTGTGTTCTTGGGGGGAGGAGGAGGAGGGGGAGAGGATGGGAGAGGAGAGCGAGGGGTTGGAATATTCAAAGGTGGTGTAGGAGAGGCCGTGGCCGAATGGGAAGAGTGGTGCGAGGGAGATGTGGTCGTAGTGTCGATAGCCGATGTAGAGGCCTTCGCCGTAGAGGGAGCGGAGGTTTTCGCCCGGCCAGGTGTGGTAGGTTGGGTTGTCTGCGAGGCGGATGGGAAAGGTTGTCTGGATATCGAGTATGGTTTGTTAGTTATTATTTGGGGAAGATTGGAATAGGAAGGGAAGTGAAGAGAATGTGAGAGAGGGTAAAGAGTGGAAGAGGAAGAGATACATACAGGTAACTTCCCACTCGGATTTTCAAATCCAAAAAGCACATCAGCCAAAGCATTCCCGGCCTCTTGTCCCTGATACCACGCTTGCAATATCGCCGGAACTTTCATTGCCCACGGCATCGTCACCGGACTTCCTGACTGATTAACCACAATCGTATTGGGATTTGCATTCACAACCGCATCAATTAATCGATCTTGACTTCCATCACTCGGTAAGTCCATCGTTTGACGATCATATCCTTCACTTTCCCACTCCGCGTCCAGGCCTACAATTACGATCGCAACATCCGAGGATTTAGCCGCATCAATGGCTTTCTGTAAATGATTTTCGGTATCTGCTTCTTTGTAGCCGATTCGACAACCGCCTGTGGCGTGAGTTTGGTTGAGTTGTGCTTGTTTGGAGAGTGGACGGATTTCATTAGTTGTTTCGGCCACCAATTCAACAGGAACATTGGCTTCGAGATAGATATCAAAAAGGATATCTTTACTACCCGAAAACATCGCCTCACCTAGATCCGTCCAATTCCACAAATCAACTTTAACATCTCCATTTACGAGAAGACGACCAGGACCTACGCTTGAAAAAGAGAGAGTATGCAAGCCGGTGGTAGTCGGTGTTAGGATTGTTTTTGCGCGGACGGACCAAATGGGGTTTACTTCTTTGGGAACTGAATCCCAGAGGAATAGATCTGTATTTGTGCGGTGTTGGATTATTCGAGGGGCGCTTTCGAACTTATCGCCAATGTGGAATTCGAGAGTCACGCCTTGGGCGCCTGTAGAAGTGGTACAGTAGTCTGCTGCTAGTGGGAGCCATTTGTAGGTGTGACAACCTAGGGCATAAGTGACTTCTTTTCCGGGTATGGCTTTGATACTATCGAGAGGGATAGTGTTGTAGTATGGGTTTAAACTAGCGCTACCTCCACCCCCTGCGATTGCTCGATTGGCATTTGGTCCTATGACTGCGATTTTTGTTTGGGAGGGTTTGATTGGCAGGACGTTGTTTTCGTTTTTTAGTAGAGTTATTCCTTCTACTCCTGCTTGACGAATCAAATTTCGTGTTTCTTCTCTGTCATCTTCTGCTTCGGGGGCTTCGGGTGTCATGTCTGTTCCCTTTGTCCGTTCGACAAGATATAACACGTTTGCGGCGGCTTTTTCAACGGCTTCTCGGTTGAGTGTTCCGTCTTCTATTGCTTTGATTGCCTTTTTACCTCGCCATTTTGTTGAGACGGGCATTTCAATATCGCAGCCTGCTTCGATGGATTCTACGATAGAGTTGGTTCCACCCCAATCAGACATAACCAAGCTAGATTGTGTGAGCATGATGAAATTTGATTTAAAATAGGAATACCATTACCCATCATAGTTCCATTCTTCTCTCAAGATTCCTTTCAGTGTATGGAAGTTGCAATCTGCATGAACTCCATTGATCAAATTATACGAGGACATCACAGCCCAAGGATTAGCTTCTCGAATGGCCATTTCAAAAGGGCGTAAATATAATTCTCGCAAGGGTCTATCTTGTACAATAGAATCGATAGTTAATCTAAATGTTTCCTGTTCATTTGCTACAAAATCTGTATCATCATTAGCCAAATACACATGACAACTCCACACCAACGAATTTAGTTCTTACGTTTTATTGTTGCAGCAACACCTTTCTCTTGTAAACCCTTGATATAAGCGACGGCAAGTTTCCCTGTCAGGAAAGGGTCTTCGGAGAAAGATTCGAAATTTCTTCCTCCTAACGGACCGCGATGTAAACATACTGTTGGTGCTAGTAGAACTTGAGCTGATCGAGCTTTCGTTTCGTTTGCAAGATGTTGTCCGACTTCAAAAATAAGATCGGTATTCCATGTTGCTGCTAGTGATATACCACATGGAAATAATGCGGCCTGGATAAGTTAGAACTTTCCATTTGGTCGACCATACTTTAGACAAACCTTTGTACCAGCCTTGAAAATGGCCCCACGAGCACCTGTAGTTGACGTCAGTACTATTATAGAGAATTGAGTTCGAGTGAAGGCTCTGTTTCATTGGGTGATGTGAAATGATATGAGGACTGAGGAGTGAGTAAAGCTTTTACCATTTGGACCATCGGAAGTCTTGAATGCCGGTATTCCTTTGGAAGGAATTGCCTTTGATCTCCAAAAGTCTGCTGCCACTAGTAGAGAGACCTGAAATTCTCATCAGTAAGGAGCAGTCAACAGAAAGAAGAAATTTTACCTGCTCTTCGACCGACAATGATGCAGCCAATTGGCGAGATTTTGTTCTGGGATCAAGCGTAGCATGCTTTTCCAAAGTACTTTTAGGAAGAAACATTTCTGAATCCGGTGTTTCAACTGTATCTCTACCTGAAATAGCATCCGATCCTTCTTCTAACTTATCAAAGATAGGGTCAGAAATTTGGCTGTCTGGTGATTCTGCCATTCTGATGGGGCAGTGGAGCGATCGATGGGTGTTTGTAGAATGGGAAATTTAGATAGGGAATTAGTCTCTTGAGATATCAACGAATGAATGAAGAAGTGGTTGATGCAAGCATTTGACAAAGCATAGGAATTGCGCCGCGTATCTAAATAACAACGAAGTATCCGAATACCACAAAAAGCTTCGAATGAGTAGATAACATGAAGCCAAGATATATCTCATAAGTTGCAACACCAGATAAGCATGTCACTAGAAATCTATATTGCGTATAAACTCGGTACCAATCTTTGAAGAGACTGATGGCTGATCAGCTGGCTTCAAGTGGTAATCACCCATAACCGGTCTTTTACGGATGAACATCCCACACGCCGCGTAGAAGAAGATAAGGCGTTATAAAATACAACAAAAAATGTATGAATAGACTCGTTCTATGCATGGAAATGGCTGAAATAGAAATTAATATGGATCCGGTACAAGAATTGCATGACTACAGGCAGTTTTTTTTCATAACCCTGCATCTGTGGCAAAGGATTGTTGGTGTGACCGGGCTTTGTGGGAATAAGCTTTAATCAGATCAATGATCGCTTGGCTCAGCCTTGGGGTGAGTAAGTCTTGTCAATCCAATGGTAACAACGGTATGAACGGACCGGCTCAGCGATGTTATTACACTTTAGGAAGGTAATACACACCATTTCAGATCTTTTGCGAGGGACAATAACGGATATCTCCTTGCAAATTCTGACAGCATTCAGGAACTCATGGTGGGGAAGAAAAACGGTATAAAAGTTTTGTCAACTTGAGCGGATGTCACCCATTCTCGCCAAATTTTCAGCTTGATATGAATATCAGGGGACAATATGCACCAAGTTCGCCTAGGAAATGTGGTGTATCCATCTGGGTGGTATTTTGACCTCTCACTTTGGCATACCTTCAAAACACTGCATCAAAGCCTCATGGTGATGAATACTTTGTTGAGACGCGTCTGCATCTGTAAATCGGACATGCGGGCCGGTTTCGCCTCCAATAAGCTTTCGTTTGATGTATATTGCAGATACGATCCGGAACTTTCATTGACCATGAGGAAAATAGGAAAAGTATGAAGGTATCTTGATGGAGATCTCAATGCCATGGTAGCTTTTTCAATCAGCTTCATGTACCATGTGTGAAGTTTGCGAAGTATGTGAAGTACACGAAGGAGGATAAAAAAGAGGAAGCTCGGGAGTCGGTGTTAGTTCTAGAAGCTTTGAACAAGTTAGTCATGTGATGAGTCTTAATAAGTCCAGATGTCTTGTCCCTCCCAAGTTTTAGCGCCACAGTCACACAGCAGTCAGTTTCCCCGTACTCGGTATGAATCAAACACAAATCAACTCTCATCTCATCGCCCGATGGCATTACCAATTTTTTTCTTTCACCGTCAACTCATCCAATTCCTTTATAGCTCAGACTTCAATTCAATTCAAACTGATATGATACCTGCCTGTACTCTTATCGGGATCGGCAAGAGTGAAAAGTTTGCTACCGCTTTATTACTTACCCACAGCTAATAATAAGCTTATAAGGTTTGTCTGTCAGTCTATCTCAAATTCTCAATCTGAACCTCGATTTCAACTCTCCTCTTTCCTTCTCTTTTGAAGAATCGTGCTCAGACACAATTTTTACAATTCGTGAAACCTACCCTACCATCTTGGCAACTACAATTCATCTCAATCCATATATCTACATGTCATCTCATCTTGCGTTTACTAATAACGCCTCCCGACTATAATGGCTGAAACATCAAATCATCGACAATCTCGGGCTATGGAAGAACCCGAAGAGTCACCCGGATTATCATCCCGAGAAAGAGATCAATGGGAATCCACTGAACTTTCAGACTTGACTCAAACAAGGCAAAATTATATACACGCCTCAACTTCTCATTGTTCTCATGTATCAGGTCCTGGTAGTACAGCACCCACTGGCTTTTTCAGTCAATTGGCCTATAGTGTCTCAAAGTTCTGGAGACACCAAATCAGTGTGACTGTTGACCATGTTGCATGTAGAGATCATTTAGGTACGTACCATTGCCTTTTTATCATTTTATCGATCTGGTTCAGACGATCTATCAATGACAAGGTGGATTGCCTATTATGAAATTCGGAGATTCAGGGCCGGACTACTTCTGTCAGCTGGGTCTTTCATTTCATCTACTTGCTATACTCTACCTAAGCGTCTATCAAAATCTGTATATTTAGCCTTGGCATTATTTACTGTATCTAGTTCTTGCTTCAGTTTTAATATGATATGTTCCTCAATGTATTCCCTATTCACCGTTTCGTAGACGAACTTACTAACTAATTGTACCAGCTCTCGAAAGAACTTTCCTAGCATATCTCAGGACTTCATTGGCCTTGTCGATGTTAGGGATCACAATTACACAACTATTGTATGTAATCTATCTCCCTTGACAGTACTATGGCTATTGTACTGATATATATCCAGCCGATTGCAACATTCCCCCAACCCCAATCCAGTGATAGGGTTCTTCGTACTTGGGAAACCCCTTGGTTGCATGTGCCAATTTGCCGCCATCACAACTTTATTGATAGGGATTTTCCGAAGCTGGAGACATCAAAATGCTATGCTGAGAGGTAAAGCTCTTTCAGGAGGGTTTGAAGTGCTTATCATAGGATCCGGGTTCTTCTTCGTGAGTCAACTTTAACTTCATTTTATATTATATTCATGACATGATATTGAGTGAGCATCACTGACACAACACAACACAACTTAGATCTTTCTCATTTTCTTCTCACTTTTGATTGCCGTGGATATTATTAAGGAATATTTGAATTCCAATAAATGATAGTTAAATTCTGTGAATCTATACGGCTTCACAACAAACCAGTATACCAAGAGTGATGGCTCAAGAATTGTTGTGATATTTTGTGATATTTTGTGATAGCTTGAGTAATAGGTACTTTATCATGATGTTTTCAATCGACTCAAATTCTTTATACGTATACTTTCAATCAACGAGTATTGAATATTCAACTTTCAACTGCCTACCTACTATCTAGTAACTATAACTATAACTAGTAGGTATGATCCAAGTCAATAAATAACATACGAGCACGTGATCATACATCATATTATTTCTATCACGTCTCCGTCTCGGTCTTACTCATCAGGAACGGTGGATATTTTGACAGTCGGTGTCTCAGATGCCGATTGCCCGCTAAGCGCTCATGAGCCGGGAATTTTCTCATTTCTCATATTATTTTTCTCTTCTCTTTCACTCCCTCCAGGGTTCATCACATGGAATTGACCAACCATTGACCGTTCAGACGCTACGGGGGCCGGGGCACATCTTAGCGTACCCGGATTTCCATCACCCATCCTGGCCGTACCGAGCATCTCGGTAAGGAAGGACCAGGGAAGGGACCCAGGTACCCAGATCGGGAAATGTTATTAGGTCAAGATTAGCCATTTGGTGCCAATTTACGACGGTGAATAAGAATTGTACAGCAGAACCTCTATATAAGGATCCTCTATATAAGGATAACCTCTCTATTAGGATTAAATTTTGGGTCCCGTTGAATTTTAGGTGTAGAAAATACTAATATCCCTATATCCTCTCTATAGGGATTATCCTTGAAATTCCTTGGTCCCAAAATTAAAATCTAACCTATTTATAAGAATATTTTTTCAAATATAAAATATTTATGAAAATTATACTGAATTTATGCCCGATCGGAATTGGTCGGTATATATTTGGGCCAAAATGCTACCCCACCGGGATTAGCCGGAACCTCGATAAAAGAATACCTCTTTAGTATTCTAATTTTTGGCACTAAAAAAAACATCCTTATATAGAGGTTCTGCTGTACCTCTTTTTTAATCTGTTTCTCATTCGAGTGGCCCCACCACGGTAATCCGGTCATCCATGTGATTTGAGGCGATTTGAGGCCGAACGTGGGCAAAGCTTACGCTTAGAGCTTCCACGCTTAACTCAAAAGATTCATCGAAGTGGGGCCCCCACAATTACACCATCTAATCCCTAGGTAATAATATTGTAGGTGAATAATAAGTGACTTTCCAGCATGGACCATTCGACTCTCTCTTTGACTCTTTGCTTCTTTCGGTTCATAGTACCATGACAAATATCTGCGGACTTAAGGACCTACTAGGTATTCCAAGGTTGAGTATAAAACTTTATTTTCCATTTCCAATTCCCTTCATCAATAATTGATCTCGTTCCAATGGTTGATGTGTGATTCACCTCTTTCTTCATCAATTGATTCTATTCACTCAATTCTGTTCTATCGTATTGTATTGTATCGATCGTATCGTATAGCATTCCCAGTTTCTTCCTTTCTCCTCTCCTTTTGATTCGTTCGAGAAGACAATCATTATTCATTCATCCATCAGAATCCGAATTATTGGTTACGGCTTGAGGAAATCCTTAGGTAAGATTTCATGATAACCTGCATCCATCTTGGAATACCTTGAACCTTGAATCTTCGAGTACCTAACTAACTAATGGCTTGGTAAAGATCCGAAATCGCAAAGATCCCCTCTTCCCCCGAGACACAAATACACAAATACACAAATACACAACACCACAATTTGAAGAGGGTCCCCATCTTTCGTACCACGTCACTCCATTTATCTTCTCTAGTACTTCGAATTCGATACCATACATACGAAAGCTTCAAAGACTATTCTCTAAAAAATACGGGTAAAAGAAAGAGGCACACACCCTCTCAACCTTCAAGATGGCTTGGTCAAAGTCAACACGCATTCTGATCATGTTATTGATCGATGTCGTGTTTTTCATCGTTGAATTAGGTGTTGGGATGTGGGTTGGATCATTGGCTCTCATGGCAGATGCTTTCCATATGGTAAGGCGATTGAGGAAGGATGTGAAGTTTGATCATACTAACATCTACCTAGTTAAACGATATCATCTCTCTCGCGGTTGGACTTTGGGCTGTGAAAGCTGCGCGAAGAAATACAACTGAAAAATATTCTTTTGGGGTAAGTGGTTACACACGTCGAGGACTTCCGAACGGAGAGCTACTGTTTCAAGACGGCAACTAACATTTGGGTAGTTTTTGAGGGCGGAAATCCTTGGAGCCTTCTTTAATGCCGTCTTCCTTATTGCTCTTTGCGTATCAATTATTCTTGAAGCCGTCGGACGTTTCGTCGATCCACCTGAAATCACCGAACCAAAACTTATACTTGCTGTTGGATCATTTGGATTGGCATCGAATCTGGCTGGATTTTTCGTATTGGGTGGACATGGTCATTCTCATGGTCCAGGAGACGGCCATTCTCATGATGAAGTCAGCGCTGCGGAAGAAGGTCACGCGCATACTCATGAACACGGCTACGAATCATATGAACCCTATCAAGATGATGTCAACGAGAGTGGAAATGCAGGCGAAGTTTTCCCCGAAGCTGTTGTGGCAAGAGCTACCAGCAAACGTCAAGTACAATTTACAAAACCTGATGAAGATGCCTCGACCACTCGCGATAGCAACAGTGTTGTGACTAGATCACCCAGCAGGACCTCTAAACACTCTCACCGAAGACGAACAAGCAAATCTCAATTCTCTAGTTTGGATAATATGGTCATCCACCCAGCAAGCTTTAGACAAGATATTATCGCGGCAAGCAAGACTCAATTGGACGGAATTGAAAGCGGAGATTCTAGTGACCCAGATGATGACGCTCATGTTGGATCAGGATCTGCACCAACTGAAGCCAGCCCTCTTCTTCAACACTCTCACGACGGTCACGCACACACACACAATCACAGCCATGATCACGGAGATGAAGGTCATCATGAACATCGCGCAAGTCGTCATGCAACACACAATCACAACAATAAATCCAAGAAAAAGTCTGGTGGTCACGGTCACAGTCATGATGATATGGGAATGAACGCTATGATTCTTCACGTCATTGGTGATGCTCTTGGAAATGTTGGAGTTATCGCCACTGCCTTAATTATTTGGTTGACTGAATGGCCTGGTCGTTTATATGCCGATCCTGCTGTATCACTCTTTATTTCCATCATCATTCTTCGTTCTTGTATTCCATTAACAAAAGCTACCGCACAAATCTTACTTCAAGCCACACCCGACTCTATCGATGTCGCCCTTATCAAAGAAGATATAAAAAATCTCGAAGCCGTAAAGGGTTGTCACCACATCCATATTTGGCAACTTAGCGATTCTCGACTTGTTGCATCAATGCATATTCAAGTTGCATTCCCTATCAGTGAAGGTGGTGGAGAAAAATACATGCAACTAGCTAAGGAAATTCGAGAATGCTTACATGGTCATGGTATTCATGAGGCAACCCTTCAACCCGAATTCTGTCTTGATAAAGATCATGATCATGACTTTAACCCTGGATTAGATGGACAAATTCAACCACAATGCGGAACGGATGATGATGATTCTTGTTTGTTGGAATGTGTAGATAATTGCAAGGGCAAAGGATGTTGTTCCACACAGGCCGTGGAGGCTTCGCATGATCATTCGGATCATGAAGGTCACTCTCATTAGATTTACTTTATATTTATTTCGTCTCGTGTCCCATTCTCACTCACCACCTACCTCATGGCATCAAATGACACCCACGCTACGCTTCTTGTGTATTACGTTTTTTTTTTGAGATGGTTTTTTTTTTCTTCCTGGGCGTTGTGGTTGTGGTTTTTGTTTTTTTTTTGGGTTTGGGGAAGGAAGGAAGGAACACTTTACTTGCTTACTTACGTACATACATACACCGTCCACTACCTACCTACTTGGACCTTTTAATGTTGGGGTTGGGCCGGAAGATTTGATCATGGGCATGGGCATGGGCATGGGCATGGGCATGGGCGTGGGCGTTGGCGTTGATTTTTTTTTATGGGTAGAGAGTAATGGGTAGAGAGTAGGGAGTAGAGAAAAGAAAAGAAAATCAATGGAATTTGGGAATTTGGGAATTTTGGGTGTGTTCTATTGTTGAGTGTGTTGTTGTATTGTTGGGTGTATTGTATTGTTGGGTGAAAATTCGCTGATTTTTTGATGGGGATGTATGGATGGATGGAGGGATGGAGGGATAAAAGGATAAAGGGATGAAGAGATGGAGGGATAAAGGAATGGAGGGATGGAGGGATGGAGGGATGGAGGGATAGAGGGATGGAGGGATGAAGGGATGGAGGGATGAAGGGATGGAGGGATGAAGGGATGGAGGGATAAAGGAATGAAGGGATGAAAAGATGAAGGGATGGAGGGATGGAGGGATGAAGAAGGGATGGAAAAAGGGGGGAAAGGCAATTTGTCTTTATCTTTGCATTTTGTGGGATGGGTGGGATGGGTGGGTGATGTAATAGATGGATGAGGGGGTCTAGGAGGTTTTAGAGGGGTTTTTGAAGAAGGGGTTTAAGAGGGGTGGTGATGGATAGGATGTGATGGGTACTAGGTAGGATGAATAGAAAAAAGAAGAAAATAGAAAGAGTAGAAGAAGATAAAATTAAATGAAATAAAATGAAATTAAACTTTTTTGGTTGTGTTATATTGTATATATTGTATATATTGTATTGTATTATATCGTATTATATTATAATATAAAATTATAATATAGAATTAAATAGACTATAATATAAGTTATAGATAGAGTACTATTAGAGTACTATTAGAGTATTATATTATATATTATATAAATAAATATCTAGATAATATTTATCTATCTAGGTATCTATTTATCTATATATCTATATATTGTGCGGGAAAACTAGGTGTACGGAAGTCACGTGAATATAATCCCGACCTCAGACCTCAGATCTCGCACTCGCACTCTAAGCAAATTCCTCCTTTCTATTTCAAATTCCTATCCGCAAGGTCGAGGTTTCTTTTTTTTTTTTTTCTTTTCTTTTCTATTCTATAAATTTGGAGCTTGTGTTTGGGAAATAGAGATGGAGATACAGATGGAGATTATAAGGGTTATGAGGGTTATTTTTTAGGGAGGGGGGTAGGAGAGAGAAAGGAAAGAAAGGGAGGGGGAAAGAAGGGAAGGAGGGAAGGAAGGAAAGAAGGTGTGGTTATGGTTATAATTATAATTATATAGTAAGAATAAGAAAGGGGATTAGAGGTAGATAGATAATGCTTTGATAAGAAAAGAAATGGAAAGGGTAAGGAAGGAAAGGGAAGAGAAGGAAAGGGAAGGGAATATATAAAGATAGATAGGTATATATTTAAAATAAAGTCTAAAGTCATCAAGTAGGTATCTAAACTGTGTATTAAGTAATATAATATCTTTCGCTTTTACAAAATTCAATGCGAGGAATATATAATGGAATGATGAAAATCAGCGGGTTCTGGAACTTGATGTCGGTTTGAGTTGTTGTTGTTGTTGTTATTATTGTTGTTTGATGGTTAGTGTCTTTCAACTTTAGGTATGTATGTATTACTGCTAATAAGTCTAATTCATTATTATCGAAGTTTTTCACGATTATATTTATTTTCATTTTCATTTTCATCCTCATTATTATTTCCCTTCGTTATCCTTCTCCTTTCAAGAATCCCTTTAACTCAGTCCTCACTCTCTACTAGTACTTCATCTCCACATCAAACCGCCCCTCGAGTTCTAAACAGCACCATGCAAATGTTTCTACACTTTCAAAATTCCCTTCCTTGAGATACTTATACCTATAGCTTTTATACCGTTAAAAATCTTATCTCCAAAAGAAAAGAAAAGAAACACTTAGCGATTTATTCACTTATTACCTTGTGTTTTTCAGTATCACGAATATTCTAATTCCTGATTCTAATTATCGCTACAAGTATCCGGTGATTACTGACGTCATCTCGTAACCCTACTACCACCACCACTATCAAACATCTAAGTAAGGCAAGGTAGATAGATATATATTCTCGCTTAACAATTTTGACATCAATTCTTCAGATACCTAGATAATAATATATTCGATATTTTAAAATTCAATTCTATTTATATCTATATATCTCTATTCATTCTTCTTAGATTACTCTATAGATTTATCTTAACTTTTCAAGATGAAACGAATACTTCGAGATAATGTATTATAGTATACAGTGTATTTAGCTTAAAGCTCTAAAAACTATACTATAGATCAACTATATAAGCCCGCTTGCGTGCCGCAGACACGTGATTTATCCAACATTTATATATTTACATACTATTCATATATAAACAGGAGAGGAGAGAAGAGACGGGATCCGCATGCTACCTAGACTTCTAGATACTCTACTATACGCACTCCACTGCATTTTAGAGCAGGATGATGAATCAAATGCCCATCATGTATGTAATTCCCCGAAATAATGTACTTAGGTATTTTGAGATGAAGAAACGAGGTATCGAGATGAATACTATCTTTGGCGCAATATCTGAGAGGAGATTAAATTGGATTAGATTGGATTAGATAAAGCAGAAGGGGAGTGAAAACATAAAAGAAAATACTAATCTAATCTAATCTACGCTACCCCCTTTTCCGTTAGACTTTTTACTTCTCACTTCTTACTTCTCATTCTTTATTTCTTACTTCTCACTCCTTACTTCTCATTTCTCACTTTTTATTTTTCACTTCTTACTTTTCACTTTTCACTTCTCACTTTTCACTTTTTATATCTATTATCTTTCATCTCTTATCTAATTCCCTTATACAAACTACTTAATCGGATATTGTAATAAATAAATATCTTTCAATCCTCTAACCCCCATCCACAAATCTACACCCTCCTTCCCACACCCCCTTCCCACACCCCCTTCCCATCCCCCTCTCCCACTTCCACCCCTCTAGACCCTTCTGTATCCTTTCTCTCAGCCAAACAAATTATAAATAAATAAACACTCCCTCTCCCTTTTCCTCCCCTTTCCTTCCCTTTCCCTTTTCTCTTTTCTCTTTTCCCTTCTTTCCATTCCCTTCTCTCCGTCTTCCTCTCCTATAACAAAAAACGAAAAACAATTAAACTAAATATATACCTACATATATTTATATTTATTTATATCTATTTATATCTATTTATACTTATTTATATTTACTTATATTTATTTATATTTACTTATACTTACTTATATCTATTTATATCTACTTATATTTATTTATATCTATATACCTATATATCTATATATTTATATATCTATATATCTATATACCTATATACCTATATACCTATTTATATCTATATACCTTAGCGGAGGTACCAGGTGTTGAGAAACCATTAATATACTATATTTATTATAAAAGGTTGTATTTGAAAACTATAAATTATGATTTCGAAAATAAATTATATATATAAAAATAAATAATCTATAAATATAAATTATATATAAATATAAATAGTATTTCATTATTAATTATATCTATATAATAAAAATAATATATATATAAATAAATTGTAAATAAATAAAAACTATATATAAACAAAAATTGTATATATTAATAAACAATATATAAAATATAAATTATATTTATAAAAATATAATATTTATTTAAATATTATATTCAATAAAAAATAATATTTTAATTGAAAAACTATATTTAAGCTAAAATATTGTTTTTAAATTTAAATATTGTTTTTGAATCAAAATATCGTTTTTAAATTTAATATTGTTTTTGGATGAAAAACTATATTGCAAAATAAATAATTTTATATTAAAAATAATATATTTATATTTATTATATAAATATTAAAATAATTTTAATATTATAAATTATATATATATTTGTTGGGAAAATCATGTGACCTACCGGTCACGTGACCTGCACGTGACTAGCACGTGATCGGGCATGTGACGGTTCGGCTAGCATCGCGAACCTACTAGAACATCTAATGCGTCCTAATACATTCTAGTACGGCATTAGACCTCTATATAATCATCTACTTTAGTATAGCTTTATAAATCAAAGATTATTAATATATATTACAAATTAAAAATATTTTATATTTTAAAACTATATTAATATTAATATTAATTAATAATATTATAAATTAGGGGTTTTAAATTTTTATTAAAAAAGTATTATGATTTTTTATAAAATTCGAGATTGATATATAATTTAAAAAGATTATAAATATTAAACAATTATATTATTATAATAATATTAATTATATTATTTTAATAAAATTGAAATTAAAAAATAAAGATTAATTATATTTTTAATTTGGGATTTGTTTTATTTAAAAATATATTTTATATTATTATAATTAGGGATTATATTTAAAAAATCTAAATTCTTAATAATAAAAATATTAGTTTTTATTGAAATATTAAAGATATTATTTTTTTATTTTTAGAATAAATCAATAAATTAAAAATATAAAAAACAATATTTAAATTATTTATAATTAAAGTTTATATTCACTATATATTTTTTATATAATATTATATATAAAAAATTATTTTCTATTATTTATTATACAATTTTACTTTATTATTTATAATCATTATCTTTTTTATTGAAAATCATTTATTGCTTGCTTTTTTTTATAAATAATAATTACTTTAAAAATTATATTAACATTAGCAATATTAATTATATCCGTCAAATCTTGCAACTTGCAAATCGACGATAAAACATATCTTACAAAATAGTTTACAGAAATACAGGGATTACCCGAATCTTGCAATATTGATTTTAACAAACTTATTTTATATATTAAATTTAAATATAAATAATATAAAAAAAAGAATATTTATAATAAAAATTTTATTAATATTTTTTACAATAATTTTAATATATTTATAATTATAGAATTCAAAATTATCAAAAAGATTTATTTATAATAATTTTGGAAAATATTTTATATTTAAAATATTTATATTTAAATTACCAAAACCGATTTAGTTATAATTCTTTATTAGACTGTATAGGATATCGAATATATATCATAAATAAAAAAATAGATAAAAAAATATTTAAAGAATAAAAATATTCCTATATTAAAATTTCAATCCAGCAATATTCTTTATTAAATCTATGCAAATTTCAAAAAAAAAAAAAAAATAAAAAAAATCAAAGTATAACCATAAAAATAATAATAATAATGATTCAAACAATTTCAATCACAATTTTAATAATAACAGTAACAAAAATAAATATTATAAATAGAATAATAAAGCCAAAAATAGCTTTTATATATCTATAATTTTAAATATACAAATCCTAATCAATTTCCAAAAATTCTATTTATTTAAAAAAAAATATAATAAAGAAAACAACAATTTTAATTATAAGCTTTTAATTTTTTATAAAATTATATAATATATAAAAATATTAAAAAATTTATTTCCTAAAACTTTTTTTTTAATATTTAAAAATAATATCTTAGCCTTTTATTATATTACAAAAAAAGATTTGTTAATAATATTTATAAAACTTTATAATTATATTAAATATAATTTTAAAAAAAATAAATATTATCAAAATATATTAAACAAATAAAATACAATTTTATTTAAAACTGTTTAAATTAAATATAATAATAAAATATTTAATAAATATTTTTTAATTTTTATTAAAAAATTGTAATAATTTTAATAATATTTTGATTTTAAATTTTATTATCCAAAATTTTTTTATAATAAATTTATTATAATTTGTAAAGATACTAAAATTTATTTATATATTTGTTATAATCTAAAATTTAATATTATAAACTTTATCAATCAATTTAAATAATTAATAAATATATAAAAAAAGATTTATTCAAAAATATTAATTAATTTAATATTATTTACAAATTACAAATATTATAATAATAATAATTTTTATATTAATTCAAAAAATCAATTATATTAATTACAAAAAAACAAAAAATATTGGATTTATAAAAAAAATAAATATAAATTAATAAATTATCTAAAAAAAGAATAAAAAAAATTTTAATACAAATATTAAAAAAAAATTTAAAAATAAAAGTAATAATATATTTAATAAACATTTTAATTTATTTTTTATTAATTATAAAAATTTTTTTTTTGAAAATAAATTTAAAAATTTTAATAATAAAAATATTAATATTTTTTTTTTAAAATTAAATTTTCAAAATAAAAATGAAAATAAATTTAAAAAAATCTATTTTATAATATTAAAATTTATTTAATTTCAAAAAATTCTTATAAAATTATTAAATTGTATAATTCTTTATATTATTATTAATGAAATCCAAAAGTAACTTATAATTATTTTTTGATACAATAAAGATAAATTTTATAATATTATAATTGATATAAATATTATAAAACATTTTATAATCGAATATAACTAATATTTAGTCTAATAAAAACTTTTTAAAGATAAAATTAACAAAGAAATAGTAAAAATTGTTAATATTAGTTTTAATATAAATGTAATATTATCTATTAATTTATTTTTATTTTAATTATTTTTTGGGATTATTGAATTTTATATTATCTAGATTAATATTTTGTTTCTTTTTAATTTAATAAATATAAATAGAATAAAATATTTTTTTAATAATTTTATTAATATATTAATTATTTTAAAATAAAAGTATTTTATTATTTAATATAACAATTATATCTTTTTGTTATAAAAAATTTATTTTATTATATTTATATAAAAAATTATTATAAAAAATAATTATTATTTTATTAATATCGAATTTTATTATTTATATTATTATTTCGATTATTTTTTAATATAAAGATTTTAACAAATTTTTAAATATATAAAATATAATAAAAATATTATAAATATTAAATATTTTATCAAATATTATATATATTATTAATTATATAAAAAATTATTAAAATATTTTAAGTTTATATTACAAAATAATATTAAGTTTAATTATTTTATTTTTATAAATATAATATATATTAAAGATAAATCAATATTTTATATTATAAATAAATTAATTTGCTTTTAAGTTGTTTAATAATTTAATAATATATTAATAAAATATATATAGAATATATTAAAAAAATACTAACTAAATATTTATTTTGGATTATTAAATTATATTATTTATAATATTAAAAAAAATTTTGTTAATAAGAAATTTAAATAAAATATAATATTTGTAGAAATTGTTATAAAATATATATTAATTAAAATTTATAATTTTATTGGGATTATAAAATATTACTATTATTTGCTTTGTTATATATATATTATTATTTTTAAGGAATTAATGGATTTAAAAATTTTAAAGGAATTAATATTTCAAATAATTATTAAGACAATTAACAATATTGTAAAATTGAATGGTTTTGTTTCTACATTTTTTGTATTTAGAATATATTTTTGGATAATTAATAACAACCTATTTATCGTTATAATACTTTAAAAAATCATTATAATTTAAAAAATTATAAAAAAAATTTGTAAAATTAAAGTTTAATAATAAATTATAAATATTTTACAAAAAAAAATAGTTTATCAATTTTTGCAATATATAAATTATTTTTAAATTTTAATATATTTATATAAAAAAAAAATAAAAATATTATTATAAATAAATAAATTAGATTATTTATATTATTATTAATAAATAGCAAAATATATAAAATTGATTTATTAAGTAAACTAACAGAATTTAGAATAATTATAATATAATTATTTTATTAGAAATTGGAATTAAATAAGCTAAATATTAATTTTATTTTTTATAACAGATTCGAGTATACTTTTTTATTTTAATATATTAAAACTATATTATAAATTATAATCTTAATAATATTATATTCTTCAATATTATAATCTTTAATATTATTTTTTAATTTAAAATTATAAATACAATTTTGTAAATATATATAAAACAAATTATAAGATTAAATTAATATTATAAATAATTAGAAATCCTAATTATATATATTTTTATAAAATAAAAAATTTTAATAGAAAATTGATTATTTAGAATTATAAAATAAATTGTTTATTAATAGCAATATCTTTTTTTTTATATATATAAAATTATATTATACAAAAATTAACAGATTTATTAAAAATAATATATTCAAAATTGTTTTTTTAAAATAAATATTTCAAAAAATCAGAATTTTTAATTCAAAATTTATTAATATTATCAAAAACAAAAGTATTAATAAAGCTTATTTAAAATTACAATTAATAATTTAAGTATATAAAAATTAAGAAAAAATTATTATTTTTATTTAATTATTTATAATTCAAAAAGTTAATTAATATATATTATTAATTTTAATAATAAATATTTTTATCGTTTTAATTTATCTTCGGGATATTATTTAAACCTATATATAATTTATTACAAACCTTTATTACTTATTTTATATATATTTACTATTTAAAATAAAATTAAAATTAAATATTGTTTTATAAATTATAAAATTATTTTATAATATATTAAAGGTTAAAAACTATTGATTTAATATTTACCATAATCATTATATAAACAAATTTCAAATAATATAATTTATTTATAATCTTTATTTATTTTATATAAATAAATATAATTTTGATTTAATTAATTTATAGATTAATAATATTTTTATTATTAATAATAAAGTTTTTGTAAAAAAAAAATAAACAAAATTAATATAAATCAAATTTTTTGTAAAAAATTATAAAAAATTAATAAAATTAATATTATTAAAATTTAATAATAATTTAATTACTTTTTATAATAAAAATATTTATTTTAATTAAAAAAAATAATATAATAATTTATGATTAATAAAAATTAGATAAACAAATATATAAAAAACAAAAAAAAAAGTATAAAAATTAATTATTTTAAAAAAATAATATATTAAATAATACATTTAGAAAATATATTCTATAACAATTTATTAATTAAAAGTTTTCTACGATTTTTTTATTATTATCTAAATAATAAATTTAAAAAAAAAAAATATTAAAAAACTAAATAAAAAACTTTAATAACAAATAAATAATTTAAAAAAAGAACTTAATTTTATATCTTTTGATTTTAATTTGTTTAATATAATTATCTTTATTAATATATCGTTTATTAATAATACTAATATATTATTATAAATAAGATTTATAATTATTTTTATTAATAAATATAAAAAGATTAATATTATATATTAATTATTAATTAAATACAAATAAATTATCAAAAACATTTTAACTTCAAAACTTTATAAACTTATATATAGATTTAATATTAAAATTGCAATTAAAAAAATTATTAATATTATATTATAATTATAATTATAAATACTATTAATATTATATATCAATTTTAAATTATTTTTTAATTTATTAATTAAACTTAGTTTAATAATAATAAAAAAATTTATAATTAATATTATATTTTTTTAACAATTTTATAAACAAAAAGAAATTATTAAAACCAAATAAATTAATAATAATATAAATCCAATTAATATTATAATAAAAGAAAAACTATATTTAATATTAAAGGATTTTATTAATATTAATAAAATAAATATTAAGAAATTTTAATAAATAAAATACAATTAAGGTAAAAAAAGAAGAGATTTGTATATAATATATATAATTTTGGGTATATAGGAATTTATTACAATTTTAAAGAAAGTTCCTAATGTTAAAAAAATCATATAACCTACCAGTCATATGATCTGCATATGATTAGCATGTGATCGGGCATGTAACAGTTTGACTAGCATTGCGAATCTACTAGAATGTTTAGTATGTCCTAGTACGTTCTAATACGGCATTAGATCTCTATATAATCATTTACTCTAGTATAACTTTATAAATCAGAGATTATCAACATACACTACAGATTGAAAGTACTTTACACTTTGAAACCATATTGATACCAACAATATTAAAAAATAATATATAAAAACAAATTATATAAATAAGAATTCAATTAATTCTCAAATTATTATTATAAATATTAAGTATTATTATTTTTTAAATTAATTTTTTAATTAATATATTAATTAAATAGATAAATAAATATTTAAATATTTAAATAATAAATATATTATATTTTATATTCAAAATTATTAATAATTATTTATTTTTTTCAATTTTATTATTAATTTAATTATTTTTTTTTTTTCTTTAATATTTGTTTTCTTTTATTCTTTTTCTTTTATTTATTCTTTTTTATTCATTTTCTTTTATTCGTTTTTTTCTATTTTTCCTTTTTTATTCTTTTTTTTCTATTCGTTTCCTCTTATTTTTCTTTTTTTATTTTTATTTTTTTTGTTTTTAATATTTTTATTTTTGTATAAAAAAACAAATAAATAATATTAAAATAAAGATTATTATTAATAATATTATAACGAAAATTGTAGAAATGTATATGGTTATAAATGTTTTTATAAATATTATAAAAATATATATAATTGTAAATGTTTTTATAAAAATTATAAAAGTTATAGGAATATATATAAATAAAAACGTTATAATAAAAGTTAAAGAGTTTATAAAAATATATATATAAAAAAAAATTAAAAAAATATTAAATAAATAATTAATTTAATTATTTAAATAAATTTAATTATTTAAAAATATTTTATTATTCCAAAAATTTGTTTATTTATTAAACGTTTGATTTTATAATATATTTATAATTAATTTTTTTAAATAAATTGTTAGTTATTATTATATTTATTTTTTAATAATATAAATATTGTTTATACAAATAAATTCGATTTAAAAAATTAAATTATATAATTTTCAAAAATAACAATTATTCAATATTTTGATTCTTAAAATATTTGAAATCTTTATAATTATTAAATATTTTATATTTATTTATTTATTTATTTATATCTTTTTTTATATTTTTCAATATTACTTTGTTTTCATTTTTGATTAATAAATTATATAGTATATAAATATTTATATAAATAAATATTTAAATATTTAAATATTTATTATATTTTTTAAATATTTATTAAACAAATAATATATATATATTTTATTTAAAAAAATATTTACTTTATTTATTTTAAATATAAAAATCTAATTATTTTTAATAAATTTAAAAACTTTAAAAATCTTTTATTATTTATTTATATACATTTGTATATATTTATAATTTTGATATATATAATCTAAAAAAAAAAAATTCGGAATTTATTAATTTAAATAATATTATAATAAACGTTTTCGAATTATATATATAAAATTATATATAATATTTATAAATATTGAACACTGGAAATACTTTTATTTATATAATTTTAAATTATAAATATTATACTTTTTTTTTTTATTTCTTTATTTCCAAAAAGATAATCAAAATATATCTTGAGTATTATTTAACAATCAACCAAAAACTTTAAAAAGATTTCAAAAATAGAATAACAAAAAAATATTCTATTTATATTAAATATTAGCTTTTTTATTTATCTATTTTTAATTTTCAATTTTTATTTATATTTAAATATTTATTATTTAATTTAAATAATACTTTTTAAAACTTTTTTATTCTAATTCAAATATACAAATAATAGTTTTATTAAGATCTATATGATTTTGTATTTCAAAATTTCGAATAATTAAATTATTAAATTTTTGAAAAGTAATAAAATATTTATAATTTCAAAAAACAAAAAAAGAATTAATAAAAATAAAAATCAATAAAAAAGATATAAATAAATTAATAAATAAAATTTATTTTAATTATAAATCAAAATTATTATAAAAACTTTATATAAATAGTATTCTTTAAACAACTTTTCTAATAATTTTGTTTATAATTTTTAAATATTTTTTAATTTCAAAATCTTTTTTATTTTTAATAAAAATATTATTAATAAGTTTTTTAAGTATATTTTAAATTTCTTTTTTTGAAAATATATATTTTTTATTTTTTTTATTATTATTTATAAAATCATTTTTAAATATTATAAAAATATACTAAAAATTATTTATTAGGTTTAAAAAACCTTAAATTGCAAAAAAACTTTAAATAATAATAAAATTGCGAATAACAAAAATAAACAAAATAATATAAATAATATAGAAAATTTGAATAAATGAAATAAATAAAGTAATATTAATAATATAAGAAATTTAAATAAACGAAATAAATAAAGTAATATTGATAATATAAAAAATTTAAATAAATAAAATAAATAAAATAATATTAATAATATTAATAATATAAAAAATTGAAGAAAATAAATAAGATTATTGAAAGAAAGTTTAAGAGATAATTTTATTATCAAATAAAAATTTTAATAATTTTTAAAATATTAAAATCTATTAAATTAAATAATTAGTATTTTATAATGTTAATGTATATTATTTATTTATTTTTTTATAAATATAAAACAAATTTTCAATTTTTAGTTTTATAATATAATTTATTAAAAAATAAGTTTTAATTGTTTAATATTAATTATAATATTCTTTATTAATTCTAATTTAATTATAATAATTAATTTTATTATTTAAAGAAATTGAAATATTATTTTTTTTATTATTTTAAAAAATATTGGTTTTTTAAAAAATAAGATTGTAAATTTGATTGAAAATTAAAAATATAATATATAAACGAAAAGCAAGATTTATAATTATATTTTTTTTTTTAAAAAAAAATAGATTAATATAAATTCAAAATTAAAATCAAATCAAAATTAATATTTATAAATAATATAATATAATTTTTTTTATTAAAAAATATTATTATATAATATATTATTTTAATATTTTAAAAATTTTATAATAATAATTTAAATCCAAGTTTTTGTATTTCAAAATTATTTTTAAAAAAATAACCTTGAAATAATTATTTTGTAAAATAAAACTTTAAATTGTTTAATATATTTTTTTTAAATAATTTAATTAAAAATTAAAATTAAATTTATTTTATAAAATATAGATTTATAAAATCGATTATATTTAAATACAATTATAATATAAAAAAACAAAATATTAATTTAATTTTCGGTTTTTAATTTTTGTTTTAAATAAATTTAAATTTTATTTTTATTTTTAAATCTATAAAATTGTTTGAAATAAATAAATATTAATTTTCTAATTTGTTTTTATTTATTATAATTATTTATATTTTTGCTTTTAAATATATATAAATATTTAATATATTTAAACTTTGAATTTTTTTATTATTATTAAATTTGTTTTTTGTTTTAAAATCCAAATTCTAATAACTTTTACAGAATTATAATTTATTAATTATAATATAAACAAATTTTTTAAATAAATACAATTCAATCTTATTTCAATTACTATTTTTACTATACAATTCGCAAAAAAATAAACTTCAATATCTTTATACCAATTAAATTCTTTATTTAAAAAATTGATTTAATTTAAATAAATTAATTTTTTTTTGTTTTTTGAATAAATAAAAATATTATCGAATTTATTATTTTTATATAAAGTTTAATATAAAAAGTATAAAATAAAAAAGTATATATAACCAAAAAATAATAATATATAAAATATTTAAAAATCGAATAATCAAAAATAAAGATTAACTTTTTTTTAAAAAAAGAAAAAACTAATATAAAATTAATTTTTCAAATTAAATAAAAAAACTTATAGAAAAAACAATATATTTCATTATATTTAATGAAATTATTAGAATTGATATTTGTTATTTTGATTATTTTTAAAATCTAAATAGATTAATCGATTTAGATTTAGAATATTATACAATTTAGGATTTTTAAATTTGTTGGATTAAAAAAGCTTAAGTTTTTTAATGCTTTTTAAAACAAAAATATATAAAAAAATATAAAATATTGATTTAAATATTAATTCAATTTTTTTTTCAATTTATTTTTATTAATTTATTTTTATTAATTTATTTTAATAATATTAATTATTAAATAAATTATATATCTACAATACATAAATATATACAGACTGATTTATAATATAATTTTTAAAATTATATATTATAATATATTTGTTTTTTATTGTTTATAATGATTTCAATATTAATTAATTAAAAATAAAATAAAAAATAGATTTTAAATTAAATATTTATATATAAAAAATTCAAATATAAAACAAAACAAAATTTAAAACTTTGGATTAAGGTTTTTTTATAAAAAATAATAAAAATATTTTGAAATAATTAATTATTAATATTAAAAAATATATATTATTTATATTTTAATAAAAACAAAAGTTGTATTAAATTCAAATTATTTATCTTTATATTTTTAAATTGTATAAAAAAAGAAATAAAAAAATAAAAAACCAAAAAATTAAATTAATTATTATTATTTAAATTATTAACATTTTTTAATCTTTTTTTTATTAAATTTTCATTTTACTCATTTTTTTTAATAAACAATTTATTTTCTTTATCAAACAATCAATTTTTATTAATTTGTATACTTTTTTTATCATTCTTAAAATTATCTTTTTGAAATTTATTGAAAAATCGAATATAATATATATCGTTATTACCGAAATACTTATTTTCAAAACTACAAAACTATTCGTTATTATCATAACTTTACTTTTTATTTAAAATAAAAAGTTTATTATTTTTTATATAAAATCTATTATCAAATCTATAAAAATTATATAAACGAATTTCAAATTTTTTTTTTTCATTTTTAAAAACCTTATTTTGAATATTTTTTGAATTATATATATTTCTTTTTATTTCCTTTTTCGCAAATCAATAATTATTTTTATTATTTTTCTTATCTTCATTATCTATATAAATAATTTTAAAGTTTAATTTTTTTAACTTTTTTAATAATTTTTAAAAAGTTAAACAATATTAATATTAATTTTAAAAATTTCAATCCAAAAAAAATCTTCGAAACAAACATCTTCGAAATCTTCATTATAAAAAAGTTTGTTATATTTATTTAATATATTAAATCAAATATTTTATTTACTATTACCTTTTTTTTTCTAAATATATATATAAATCAATATATATAATTCCAAAAAGATATTTGATTCAAAAATTAAATCTTATTTAAAAAAAAAGTAAACAAATCAAA
>JANPYM010000003.1:352025-363159 GCA_025890175.1 Ciborinia camelliae
AAATTAAATATTATATTAATTTAAAAATCGTATAAAGATATATATAATTAATTAAAATATATAATTTTCAAATAAATACAATTGATTTGTAATTAAAATGCAAATACTTTATTAACTAAGATATAGTTTTTAAACCTAATCACAATAAAATCACTGTTTCTAAACCTTTAGTAGCTTTGCTAAGGTATCTACTTATACCTATATACCTACTTATATCTACTTATACCTATATATTTACTTATACCTATTTATATCTATATACCCACTTATCCACTTACCCAGATTCCAGATTCCAGATTCCAAAAACAAATTCCAGATTTCAAAAGCAAATCCCAAAAGCAAATCCCAAAAGCCAAAGTAAATCCCAAAAGCCAAAGCAAAAGCAAAGCAGCATAGATAATAGACCTAAACCTAGACCTCGCCATGCAGATGAACTTTCCCTTTCCCCTTCCCCTTCCCATTCCCCTTCCCTTTCCCTTTCCCTTTCCCTTCCCTACCCAACTTTTCAACATCAGAAGAGTCACCCCGAAGAGTCACCCCGAAGAGTCACCCCGAAGAGTCACCCAGAAGAGAGTTATCCAGAAGAGAGTCACCCAGAAGAGAGTCACCCCGAAGAGAGTTACCCAGAAGAGAGTTACCAAGAAAAAAGGAAAAAAAAAAGAGAAGCTAAAGGATCATAGTCATATCATATCACATCACATCCAAAAAGTCACCAAAAAAGCCAAAAACAAAAAAACCAACATCTCATCGGGCATGGATTTAAAAAGGACCGTAATTTTCATTCGCTCTCCCTCTTCCCTCTTCCCTCTTCCCTCTTCCCTATTCCCCATCTCCCTTCCACCTTCCCCCATCCTCCCCCCTTCCCCCCTTCCCCCCCTTCCCACCCTACGTCCAGAAAAAGATCTCTCTCGCTCCTTTCCGCTCCGCTCCGCTCCGCTTCGCCAAAGGTTTTCATATGCAAAACATCACATCACAACACAATCCGCGATTTTGTATGAATGCCTGCCTGCCTGCCTGCCACACCACACCACGCCACGCTACCATCGATGCTCTTCCTCAATCAAGACAAGGGGATGCCTATGCACAGCAAGAAAGCCAATCCTTATGATGATGATCTTCTCCAGAAAGGTCGTCCATCCATCCATCCATCCATCCATCCATGCCATCGCACAATTCAAAATTCCATCCATCCATCCATTCACCCATCCACCCTGACAAACTCCAGCGTCTGCGCCATTCCTAACACAAAAAAAATATATCACACACATCACACCCTCTCTAACGCCAGCCAGCCAATATCCATCGATTCCGGGTATGAAGTGAGGTTTCGTTTCCTCGAATGCCTTTGCCTACCTACCAGCCGTATCGGCCAAGGCAAGGCAAAGCTTAAATATCTTCGCTCAAAAAGGACTATCATAATAAATGTCACAAGTAAAGAACCAACAAAAGGAAGAAAGAAAAAAAAAGTAACAAATGAAAGAAAACCCAATGTCATAGTCATCCCAGTGTACATCCAGTCTAAAGTAACCGTAATCCAATACCGAAATTTGTAACCAGATGTCTTGAAGTTTTATGCCCCTTTTTTATTCACAAGTTTTTGCTTAATCTATTGTCATGCGATTGTTCTTCACTTTGGTATTGTTGAGATCTGGTAATTCGGTCATATGATCGGCTTTCTCCGCTTCACCACCAATCTTTCGTTTCCTCAAATGTGGCTTGAGACCTTTGTTGAAATTTGCCGTACACAATGAGGCGTTGGCGATTGTCGCGATAATCAGAATGATTGTGATGACGGCGAAACTTGTCAAGTTTTTACGAACTGGCATATAGTCTGCAGCTTTGGCCGGTTGGTACATTCGAGCAAGTTTGAAGATAAAGTAGGCCAGGCCACAATGAAAGATGAAAATTGCCGAGAGCATTCCTGGTTTATTTTCACCACGAGTCCAAAAGGCGGCCATGAACAGAATGAAGATGGTGACGGGAATGGCGGCGATTGTTAAACCGAATTCAAAATCCTGTACACCAGTAACGATAACAAGAAATTGGACCGTGAATCCCAAGAAGAAGAAGAAATCAAACTTCAACAAGGCGATATAAATCTAAATTAATTAGTATTCATGCGATCACAGACGCGGAGACGGATTAACTTACTTGATAAGTCAGGAATCTGCGTTTCATTCGCAAATCAGCGCTGATGTGTTTGTAAATCGTCCAGGCAAATTCGTCGTAAAGTTTCCAAGCTATGAATGACATCAAGATGGTAAAGAAAGCGATAATACATGGAACGGCGACTAAAAGTCCTTGCACATCCGGCCAGACTGCCGCATGCGCATCCACATAACCACGGTCTCCCAATGATTCAATCGCATCTCGTATTTGATCGTATTGAATGGATGCGTAAATCAGCATTCCACCGTTGTACAGGCAAAGACCGATAACCTGAATTGTATTCTTAAGTCGTAATGAATCGTACACCAGGACAACTTGATACAGGAAACCAAAGATAAATAGGGTGAGGTAGGTTGGAATTGTTCGATCCAGGGCTATTTGTTCTTTGCCTTTGACCAAACTCATTTGAAATTTCGCAAAAACATATCTAGGGGTACATGTTAGTAAATGAATCCATCGAATGATGTTGCATCTTTTCCATCTTGTTCACACTTACGATTCAATTGCTAAAACCGCCGCGGCTTGCATAGTTGCGGCAATCATGAACGCCCATGTCCACGTTGTATTTGGGAGATACATCTTTTCTTTTTTATTCGCTGTTATGCCGTCGGGTCCAGATACGAGTCCTTCACGATGAAAATAACCTCCAGCGTCTTGTTCATATGGTCCCTGACCAAGAGAAAGCAGGGACTTTCGGGAATCTTGTCTGAAAGCCAGGTCTGCGGTGTTTAAGGCTCCCTGATAGGAGCCAAAAGTAAATGATTTTAATCTGCCCAGGTGGCGTTGGACGAAGAAAGGGTTTGGATGGTTTGCGAAAAGGTGAATCGATCAATGCACTCAAGGCGGGGGTTTCGGGAGAGAATATTGGATATTGATGCGGACGGGGAATCAGATGGATAGATACGTAATATGGATCAACGATGTTCTGTTGTGTTTCGGTGATTCGTTGTGTGTATAAACAAGGTGCGACCCAGTGGTGAAACGTTGTGAGTGTGGCGTTGATATCTTTAAAGAATTAGGTTTTGAAATGAGTAGGGGTTTTATAATAGGTCGCGGATGGAAAGGAAAATGTCGTGTGAGGATGCTATAAAGTGAAAGACGAACGAGTGTGATGAGGAGTTTGTTGGATAGATTCGATAGGAGGTCAGGTCGAATAACGAAACGAAGGATGGATTCTCTTATGTTCCCTTAGGTATGGATTGATGGATTGATGGATGGATAGGTTCGCGGAAAGTCGGAAGGTTGACAATCTGATGAGGAGCGAATAAAAGGTTGGAGATAATTTGATAGAGAAGTGAGTGAGAGTGAGAGCGAGTGAGGGTGAGAGTCAGAGTGAGAGAGAGAGAGAGAGATAGGAGGAGATCTGAGACTCTGAGTGAGCGTGTGAGTGTGTATCAAATTGTTGTGTTGTGTTTGAGGAGTCGAGAAATCGAGGAGTTGAGGAGTTGAGGAATTGAAGGGATAAGGATGAGAATAGTATGTATGGACCGTGGACCAGCCAGTTAAACGGGTTATTTCTTTTTTAGCTTTCCAGGTTGTATTTTGTATGGGGTTTTTCCTTTTCGCTTTTCGCTTCCTATTTTATTACTCTGGACCTGGACTCCTGGACTGGTAGCCACGGACGGGTACACACACACACACGCACACACGCACTGTCTTGTATGATAAGTTGTCTCGATTGTCACACACAACTAATAACTGTCCACGGATAGGTAAGGTAGGTAACGTTAATCACTTGGCCGTATCTTTTTTAGGTGCATGCTGCAGTAGGTAACCCACCCAGAGGTACAGTCGGTAGGCCTGGTAGGTACATATAATCAACCCCGTACTTCCAATTCCTATCGCTAAAATGATAAAATCCCTGGGTAAATGTGAAATTGTGAATGTTCCATAAGGCTGGGCAGCGTTGATCCCTGGGAAAAGGTTTCAATACAGTAGACACCACCATAATAATTGTAAAACGAATAGCAAATACTATACAAATTGATTTCTTATTAACATTATTGTAGAAGAGAAGAAATCAACTATCCTTCATCAGCCTCGAAGATTTGGCGTTGGCAATGAAGTCATCAATTTCATATCGTATATGTTGTATATTGATAGAATCATCATTATTAGAATGGAAAATGGGCGCAGTCAACAAACCTAGCGAGGCTCAGCAATAATCTGATATCCATATCATACTGTAGAAGAAATCGGATACAGCTACAGCTTCATACTGTATTACTTCGAAAGATGCGGCATGACCATTGATCATATGGTGGTGGCAGAGATACCTACCTATCAATACCTTAGCTGAATCGAAAATAATGAGGAGAAAACCAATCAACTTGATATCACTGGTCGGTCTACTGTTTGTTTCGCTGCATGATGCATAAGATGCATTATTATTACAGCCAAACTTAAATAATACGAAGTTCAAAGTTCGTATACGCTAAGCAGGAACAATCAAGTATGTTGTGTCACGTGTAATGTCCGTGATAAACTCAATGAATGAGATTTCCAAAAATCGAGAGATAAATTTGATTTTACATATGATCAAGCTGATATATGAAAAGGGCATGCCTGCGTGATGATATTCCAAGAATAATGAATGAGTCTGGCTCAAAATATGTTTGGAAGGGGGGAGGAAGATCTACAACATAATAATATCATTTGTCTACTAGAACCATTTATCCATCTTGGCAGTGTTATATATAAAAATTTGTTTCAAAATGTCACACGATACGAATCCAGTCACATCGATATGATACAAGGCAGGATAGTTGAGTGGGTGGCCGGATTTTAAATTGCCAAAATAGGTTCGGCCAACATGCAGAACCGACGTACGACTAATTCACGCCCACACACACCATCCATTCAAATCAAACTCTTCTTCAAGTCCCGACGCGAAGTCGAGATCCCAATGAAAAGAAAATATCCACGAGGGAGAAAGCAATCAAAAATTCCGCCGATCAGGTACCCGAAGGCAACTGAACGATTCTCGTCGCCCCGATGTGCAATGGAGGACTCGTATCGCAACGTCGCAATGCTTGATCTGCGAATATCGTTTCAACAAGGTAAGTATGAGGAGGAAAGGAAAAGAAGAGGAAGAGAGCAGAGGGAGGTCGTCGTTTTATATTCATGGTCAAAGGGATTTTGGCGCTAGGCGGAGAAAAAGGGGGCTGTGTATTGTTCCACCAACCAATATATTTTGCGAGGCACTTGTACGGATTGGGTATGAGATTGGGAATGTGAATCCACTCTTTGAAATTCTATTACGAAAGGTAATCAAATTGGTCGTTAGACAGTAGCCACAGCTCCTTGAGTCCAGAGCCTGGGCCAAGGGTTTTCAAGAGCGCAATAGGAAGCTGCCTACTAATTAATACTGTAGATATCTTGATCGTCAGCCTCATTTGGGACAATCGAGGTGCTCACTCCTAATGCAGCATAGGCAGTTGAATGGTGAAGTGTTTGTGAACCTTACCTGACACTCAAAATTCGCGTTTGAACCTGGAACGTGGTCCTGATTGCTAAAGCTGCATTAATGCCCAGCAAAGGTACCTAGGTAGGTAGCATCTTTGTGTATTAAGAATAATACCGGGCGCACAAATAGCATGCGAATAGGCTTTGTTGTGGCAACATCGAAATCCCGTCGACCTCTGCATTTTGATCGACCATTGATATCAACCTGAGGACACCGCCTCACTGATCAGCTACGATCATTTCGCCTGAAAATTACGATTCTTTCAAAGTTAACCAAAGGTCTAGACTCCAGCAGTTATATTGGGAATCTTATTGGCTTCCCAAATCACCAGACACACTTAACCTTAACCTTATTAAAACCCTCCAAGTTCCAACGATCAAATTTGATTTCATACCCGCAAACTGTTAACAGTTGAGATAATACCTAAGAAACGATCTTGTCTTTTTTAATACAGGAGGTATTTAATATATATAATCTTATAAACAATCTGTCAATCCATTCGGAACATTCATTGATTGCATATCTATCTCCCCAAGACTTTCCAAATAATACTTCCTTCATTATAACAATCTCTCAATCCATTATTCGGAACATTCATTGATTGCATATCTATCTCTCCAAGACTCTCCAAGACTCTCCAAATACTACCTTCATCATTTTCCAAATGTGATCTAAACATTGAGATCTCATTATGAATAATCTCTCAATCCATCCGGAACATCAATTGATTATCTAACTCTTCAAAACTCTCCAAATACCCCCTCCATAATTTTCAAATGCAATTTGAACATTGAGATCTCATTATAGTGACAAATTGTTTCCCCGGCTAGAATAATACACTAGTATGGACTCGCCAAAAAATCTCGAGAATAAGGAGTAAAAGCTGTTCGTAGAAGGAATGGAATAGTTGGTAAAAAAAAACGGTACTATAATTATATTGGAAGACAAGTTCTGACTGTACAGCGAAACAAAATTAACAGTAATGAAATTCTATTATGTACCAAGCCCATCATATTAAATCCGTAGCAAGCACAGTATAATATTCTTCTCCAAGGTCAACCTCCCTTCTCCCCTCAATTTCACCAGCCGGTCCAAGCTCCCTCCCCAAACTTTATCACCCCCAACCCCAATCGCAATCGCGTCAACCTCAAGCTAGCCGACCACTTATCACTATCCAACGCGCCTCCCCAAGCTTCCAATAAATAATCAAACCAGCCCCAAAATCTTCAATATTGTCGCAACCACACACAATGGATATCGATAAGGATAATGAGATATTGAGAACGCTCGCAGATGGTCAATCTATTGATTAGTATGTTTTGCGCATTCTGGTGATCTCCTGGGAAGTACGATGTGATGGATTTATACTGATGTTTGGATTGTAGCTCGACATGGCCGAAGTTACTTGAGAGGTTGATGGTTAGGTTGGAAAAGGTATGGCTTGATATCAATTGATTGTAATGATCCTACATGATGCGCAGATAACTAATTCGATACTCTAGATTGCCGTTACAGATTTCCAAATACCAAAACCTCCAACATATCCTCGCCCCTCCTCTCCTTCACTCTCCCCCAAACGCGAGATCAATACTGAAACTCCATCTTCTTCTCCTCCATCCTCATTAAAAGCTCTTCCCCCAGTCTGCTACAGACAGCTTCTCGATATACAAAATACATTGACCAAGACATTCCCAACTCACCCGCCCCATACAATTCAACGACTCTCCGAACTCCTCTTAAACCCCACCCAACACCACCGCTCTCTTCCCTCATACCTCCACGCCCTCGATCGAGTAATCCACGTCACCTCCCCCATAACCTCATTCCCCCTTCCGCCCGCCATTCCAGACCCAAGAGTTTCATCCTCGGTCCTCAGCAACGGAACCCCTCCTTCCATGGATCCCCTCAGCATTTCCTGGAGTAATCCCACATCCGGAGCCGGTTCTACAAATGGAGGACTAGGGAGCGATGAGGCATTAGGAGGCGCATTATTAACACCCATAAGTTGGTTAAATAAACGCGAATCGGGTCTTTCGCACGCCGGCTCAAATGGTTCGAATTCCGGAGGCGCATCTCCGCGCGGCGAACTACGAACCGAGAGTACTGAAACGATTGATGGACCGAATGGACCGGGTGGTATAGAAACGGTAACTATATCCGTGAATGGGATTTCATCAATTGGCTCGCATGGAATGATGTCATTACTCTCTTCCCAAGGGCCTTCTAGTTCTGGAGGACCTTCTAGTTCTGGAGGACCTTCTAGTTCTGGAGATCAAGGTTTGAGAGCAGAAGGTGGAGTCACGCAAGGAGAATTGTTACGCCAGGAACAGAAGGCGGGCGTGGTGCCAGCATCGCAATTAAGAGTGATGCAAAGCCAGATTGATAGAGAAGAGGAGATGAGGAGAGGAGATGAAAGTGGGATGGGAGAAGATGATGAGATGCCTCATGCGAGGGGACCGGATGAAATTGGAATGGAAGATATGGGGCCCCAGGAACGAGGAAAGGTACTGAAAACTGGGGGCAGGATTGATGTTGAGGCTGCCATTGGAAGGAGGCCAGATTTTACAGATGGCAAGGAAGTCGAAGAAGAAAAGAAAAAAGAAGACGGGGAAGTAAGTGAGAAGGCGGGTGAAGATGCAGACGGAGATGCAGATATGAAAGTTGAGGAGGAGAGTGAAAGCGTAGAACTCACGGCGTCAAAGAGAGCGGCAGAGGAAGATATTGGTAGTGAAGCTGGGGAAAAAAGAGTCAAGGAGGAAATGCATATCGAATCTAAACCCGACTCGGAAGCGAAAGAAGGTATTGCTCAGGAGAAAGAAGAAGATGAAGAAAAAGAAGAAAAAAAGAAGACTGAAGATACGGATATCACAATGGATACGGATATCAAGATGGAAATAGATACGAAGACGGAGACGGAGACGGAGACGGAAACTGGGATTGAAATTGAAATGAAGATGGAGGTCGAAGATGCAAATGAAAAGAAAGAAGATTCTGTTGAGGAGAAGATTTAGCGATGTAGTAATGTATTGATGTATTGATGAGGAAGGGAATAAATAAATGCATGCCTCTTGGGTATCTTGAAGATACTGGGGAGGGGGAAAGAAGGAAGGAAGAATGAATGAAAGAAAGGATTGAGAATCAACGCGCGAGAGAGAGACAGAATATCCATATTATGTATGGATGGAGAGAGAGAGAGAGGAGAGGAACGCATGTATGGAGAGCATGTATGAAGTGTGAGATGAGATAAGATACCAAGTTGATCTTGACATTGATATTGATATTGATGTTGATCTTGTAGCTATTACTCCCACTACAATTATAATTACAATGGCATTTACAATGGCATTTACAATACCCCCCAATATCAATAAGAATATTAATATGATAAATATGATATAACCGTTTCAGTTCAGTCCAGTCCAAGAGCGTTAGTTGAGTTGGATTGGTTGGTTGTGTTATGTTAGGTTTAGGTTAGGTTTAGATTAGATTATAGAATATTAATTATATAAAAAATAAAATAAAATGAAATGAAATGAAATATTAGATAGTATGTAGATAGGTAGATAAATACCTAGATGTATAGGTGTATAGGTGTATAGGTGTATAGGTGTATAGGTGTATAGGTGTATAGGTAGGTGTATAGGTGTATAGGTGTAGAGATAGATAGATTGCCCACCTGGGCAGTTGAAACTTTTCTTTTTTTTTCCTTTCCTTTCCTTTCCTTTCTCATATCATCCATCTATATCATCTTTACCTCTTCCCTTCACCTCTCTTCACCTCTCTTTCCTCTCTTCACCTCTCTTTCCTCCCCCCTTTCATTTCACTCCCCCACCTCCCACCACCCACCATCATCGCCTCTCCCGCAGCCCCCTCCCCCTCAAAAAAAAAAAAAAAAAAAAAAAAAAAAAAAGCAAAGAGAGTTTTCATGTATTGCACTGTACTACTGCATCTAAATCAAATCATTAAATAAAATAAAATCATAAAATCATAAAATCAAGTTCTTGCAAATTTATATATATACCTATCTACCTATCTATGTTGATTGGATTGAATTGGATTGGATTGGATTGAATGGGATTGGATTATGTGACTCTTCTTTTCACCTACTCACTCACTTGCCTACCCACTGTCCCTCGCTATCGCATTTGATTTTTCAATTCCATTATTTTGTAGATATTCATCCATTCATCCACCATCCATTTATTCATTCATTCATCCATTCATCCATTTATTCATCCATTCTACTATCTAATAGACAAACAAACTAGACAAACAAACTAGTCCAAATAGTCCAAATAGACCATCAATGCTGACGAGCGGAGTATTTCCATCCCCATCTCCATCTCCATTTCAACGCTATTCCTCCCCCTTGCCCACCTGCACCCTATCAGAAGAGATGTAAACCTTGGGCTCGCGGTATATGTATGTATGCACCCTCCCAAAACGCCTCGTCATGTCATGTCATGTCATGTAATGTCCTATCATGTCATGTCCGATAATGCTATGTATGACCCAATTCAAACCATTCCGCCCACCCCATCCATCCCATCCTAGCCATGCCATGCCATTCCACCCATCCCATCCCACCCCATCCCAACATCCCGATCCAAAACCAACGCCCAAAGATAAAATTGAAATATTCCTCGCAGATACCGATCCCACGCCCCACGCACCCTACGCACCCGCAATCTACAAATAAATCTGCCTCGCATCCTTGGGTAGACTTTCACTAGGACAATAGGGACATTTGAACCTGCCGCCCTTACTCAACCGCTGCAGACTCTCCTTGGCAATGACATGGCCACACGGCATCATCATGGGGGGATTCGTGACACTCGTTTGTTCCTTGCTGACGGGACAGACGAAGATGGGATGGAAGATCATGCTCCGGGGCAATGCGATTTCCACGGGGAGTTCCGTGTCCGTGGTCCACTCGGTGCGTTTCTCCTTGACGATCGAGGCGAGTTTGATGAGGGTGGGAGGGCGATGGCCCCGGCGGTGGCGGCGAGGTAGAGGGGGGATTCGGCCGAGAGCCCGAGGCCCGAGCAGAATTCCCTCGTGAAGGAGTTGCCGACGTCGGTCCAGGAGGTCGACGTGTTGAACGTGAGGTTGTAGGGGGATTGTTGGAGGTTGGATTCGAATACCATGGCGGTGATGAGCTGTTGGATTTCGCGGAGGAAGCGGGTTTGGAATCGAGGGAAATTTATGCGTGCGTAGCGGAGGGCGCCTGGGAGGCTGTTGTTTTCATCGTCTGGAAGACCGTTGACGGTTGGGCCGAGAAACAACCATATGAATTGAAGTTTGCTGAGTTCGAATTCGAGATTACTACCCCTAGTTTCGAGGTCTTCGCTGTGCATTTGTGCCCATTCTATTGCTGGGTGAAGGTTTCGTTGTTTGAGTTGGTGTAATATATCATACATCTTCTTGAATTCACCTTGTAGCTTTTGTGCATCTTGAAATCCTGTTGGGTCGTTCAGGTCGCAAGTAGTAAAATTTAAC
>JANPYM010000003.1:363169-388789 GCA_025890175.1 Ciborinia camelliae
AAAAAAAAAAAAAAAAAAAAAAAAAAAAAAAAAGCAAAGAGAGTTTTCATGTATTGCACTGTACTACTGCATCTAAATCAAATCATTAAATAAAATAAAATCATAAAATCATAAAATCAAGTTCTTGCAAATTTATATATATACCTATCTACCTATCTATGTTGATTGGATTGAATTGGATTGGATTGGATTGAATGGGATTGGATTATGTGACTCTTCTTTTCACCTACTCACTCACTTGCCTACCCACTGTCCCTCGCTATCGCATTTGATTTTTCAATTCCATTATTTTGTAGATATTCATCCATTCATCCACCATCCATTTATTCATTCATTCATCCATTCATCCATTTATTCATCCATTCTACTATCTAATAGACAAACAAACTAGACAAACAAACTAGTCCAAATAGTCCAAATAGACCATCAATGCTGACGAGCGGAGTATTTCCATCCCCATCTCCATCTCCATTTCAACGCTATTCCTCCCCCTTGCCCACCTGCACCCTATCAGAAGAGATGTAAACCTTGGGCTCGCGGTATATGTATGTATGCACCCTCCCAAAACGCCTCGTCATGTCATGTCATGTCATGTAATGTCCTATCATGTCATGTCCGATAATGCTATGTATGACCCAATTCAAACCATTCCGCCCACCCCATCCATCCCATCCTAGCCATGCCATGCCATTCCACCCATCCCATCCCACCCCATCCCAACATCCCGATCCAAAACCAACGCCCAAAGATAAAATTGAAATATTCCTCGCAGATACCGATCCCACGCCCCACGCACCCTACGCACCCGCAATCTACAAATAAATCTGCCTCGCATCCTTGGGTAGACTTTCACTAGGACAATAGGGACATTTGAACCTGCCGCCCTTACTCAACCGCTGCAGACTCTCCTTGGCAATGACATGGCCACACGGCATCATCATGGGGGGATTCGTGACACTCGTTTGTTCCTTGCTGACGGGACAGACGAAGATGGGATGGAAGATCATGCTCCGGGGCAATGCGATTTCCACGGGGAGTTCCGTGTCCGTGGTCCACTCGGTGCGTTTCTCCTTGACGATCGAGGCGAGTTTGATGAGGGTGGGGGAGGGCGATGGCCCCGGCGGTGGCGGCGAGGTAGAGGGGGGATTCGGCCGAGAGCCCGAGGCCCGAGCAGAATTCCCTCGTGAAGGAGTTGCCGACGTCGGTCCAGGAGGTCGACGTGTTGAACGTGAGGTTGTAGGGGGATTGTTGGAGGTTGGATTCGAATACCATGGCGGTGATGAGCTGTTGGATTTCGCGGAGGAAGCGGGTTTGGAATCGAGGGAAATTTATGCGTGCGTAGCGGAGGGCGCCTGGGAGGCTGTTGTTTTCATCGTCTGGAAGACCGTTGACGGTTGGGCCGAGAAACAACCATATGAATTGAAGTTTGCTGAGTTCGAATTCGAGATTACTACCCCTAGTTTCGAGGTCTTCGCTGTGCATTTGTGCCCATTCTATTGCTGGGTGAAGGTTTCGTTGTTTGAGTTGGTGTAATATATCATACATCTTCTTGAATTCACCTTGTAGCTTTTGTGCATCTTGAAATCCTGTTGGGTCGTTCAGGTCGCAAGTAGTAAAATTTAACCCTTTTTGCTCACGTATTGAATTGGTTCCCTTACTCGAGCCATTGCTAAATGAATCTTGCCCTTCTTCGATGAATGTTGATGCTACTTCAAATTGTCCTTCGCGTAAGAGGTGCATGGCAATAGCTCGATTTATGAGAGCGGGATAGGTTGCGAGGGCATCCATTTCGGTGAGTAATTGTTGTTTGGGAAGATTCTGAAGAGATAATGATCAGCTCAAGGCTATATGTATCACCATAAGCATGCATCGCTCACCGAGTTCAAGGCCTTGCCATAGGTATTCTGGGCTTTGTAGATCTTTTTAAGATCATCATTAACTTTATCAAACCCATTCTTCAGTGGATTTTGAAGTTTGGCCAAAGTAATGGAAGCAGATTGAGGCTCTAAGAAGAATAACTGTTTAGCACTTCCATACGCTGCAGTTTGAGCTCCACCGTGAAGGGGCCCCCAATAATGACGTCCAAAGCTTTCATGTCTTCATGTCCCCATGCTTCGCCGCTGGCTTGCTCTTTTGGGGGAAGGATATATGTACCTGTTACAATAGCTTCTCTTGCTCTTTCCAATTGCTGTATGATCTTATCCACATCCTCGATGCTTTGCCCAAAACCGGAGTCTTTTTGGAGCTTCATAAGCTCCTTCTCGAGGACATCCATAGCTATTCACCCCGCTCTACTCGAGTCGGTAGTTTCTGGATGTAATGTATATTCGTAATTTCGCTGTTTCATATACCGGTGGACCGGATGAATATTGACGTTGATGCCGGCAGTGTAATATGTAGTATGTATGTATATGATAGTGGGAACGGTATATGTAAATTCAATAATGTACGCTGTTTTGTCAGTATCGCAGGTGTTAACCTATCGATTCTAGTCAAATTGTTGTAGAGTAACGATATGATATGGCATGTACTGGTATGGGACCATGGGTTGTGGTTTTGGCGGGTCTTTATCGGTACTTGAGTATGTAGGTAATATCTCTTGGGTGTTATTGGGTGTTGTTGGATGCTATTGGGTGCTATTAGAGTTACAGATACTCCCTAAACCCCGGAAAATGATGGATCTTTTAGGGTGTCTATGGGGGATCTTAACCCAATTATAGAAGGGACTTGGAGAGTTTTGACAGGTTCAAGGATGATAAAAGCCCCTAAGAACGCCCCTCAAGGACCCTTGGTTCTCTTGTTTTCACCCAAAGGGTTTTTCTATTGGTAGCTGAATCATTTACAAGGTCACATGCACGTGCACAATGCTGCTTGCTCATGCTCATGCTCATGCTCATGCTCATTCAATGCTCGATCTTTGAATGAATACGAGTACTGTACATACGTATAATACATACAGTACATTACACTGTACCTAGCACACCTAGCACACCTAGCACAAAATCCAAAATTCCATTTACATTTACTTTCTCTTAATGCGATCCCAATGTTACATGATTCAAAAAGATGGTCATCGGTTCTTGCCCTGGTCATTTGAAACATCCCATTGACGAAAATCCCTTATTACTTTTCTTTTCTCTTCTTCTCTTCTTCTCTTTAACTCAAAATCAAATGATGAAGAATTCATGACAAAAACGATGCAATCCATAAAGGTGTTTCCTTTATTACACATACATATCGACGTCACATATCACAGACCCCGGTTGCCCCAGCACAGCGCAGAGCCTAGTGAATAAGGAAAAGGTACAAGTGCAGTGATAATAAGGACAGAGGCAAAAAAGAAATAATATGTCTTCACGATTTCCTATTCCTCATGCATATGATCACAATATGAATAGAGATGATCTTTTAACCATTTCGAGGACGACTACCGGTGCTCATTCTTACAAAAGTGGTTCAACCTCTCACGCAAAACAAAATGGCAATGGCAATGGCAATGTCATTAGCAATAGCACCACGGGTACACCAAATGCCACCAAATCAGATCATGCGAGACAACCTTATGTATTCGCAGATCCAGTTGCTTTTAGGCATGAGAAAACTTCACCATTCAACTTAGGAATCGTCACTAATCTATGGGCTGTAACAGATATTTAGAAGAGGACAACGCCACAGGAGTTATAGAACGTCACGGAGAACTTAAAGGTTACGAAGTTTATCTGGTCGAGCAATGGGCATGTTCAAGGGTACATCCTACTTTTGTTATTACGACTTATACTGGCGACGACAGTCATAAAATTCAAGTGGGAGTACTGGGGATCCCTGCGGATAAGGAGACATGGAATCCAAGACTTCGAGTATACTTCAACGCCATCTCTCAGTATCATGCCAGACCTAAGGACACACCACTGGGCAGATTGATGGTTACGAATTTGAGCAGCTTTCCCTCTGGTTTAAATGTTATTCCAGTACCGAATGGAGACGTGAGGAAACATAGGGAGGATTTTATTGTGAATGAGAACCTGAAGAGGTTAGGATGTTCTGGACGATCCGGCATGAGTCTCCAAGCTCCCGCAGCTGCTACACAAGCCAAATTCTTTCAATTATACAGAACGAGCGATCGAATCCCTCTCTATGGTGCGGTCATTGAACTAGTGAAGCTTTGTCAAGTTGCATTGATGATTTTCGGAAAGTTGGAACAGGAATACGCCGATGGTTGTCTTTGCGACGTTACGGAGCGAGCAATAACTGATTGGTGGACTGAGATTGGATCCGAATCCTATAATATCGAACCATCCGATGGCATTCTTGGTCCTACTACTGTGGCAGCACTCCTAGGGTTGCTCATGGGTGCTAGAAATCGACTCAATTACTACGGAGCCCCGGTGGCTAAGGACGCATTTGATGTTGTTAGTCTTAAGCGTGGTATAGCTTATTTTCAAAAGTCCCAGAAGATGGAGCGCACCAGGAGGCTGGATAGACACACTCTACGACGTTTACATCAAGTTACTGCGAAAGGTGCTGCAGGAGATGGCTGGGCAGTTCCAAAAGCGGTCAAATCCACCCTTGCAGAAGTTAGTGGGAAGAGCGGTGAAATGGTTATGGGAATGGTTGGTCGTGATAAATCTGGAATTGCCGACATCGAGACATGGGATTTAGAGCGCTTCATAAGTCTGGTACACGGAGCAAGATCAAAATGGCTGTGGTATGGAAAATCAAGACGGACAGGTGCCGATGATCATGGTAAATCAGAGCCCGCGGCGGCCCATATGTCTTTCACGAGGGACGATCATGGCGGGTACATGTGGTCTCACAACAGAGCTGATACAATGCCTCCAGATGATGATGCAGATATCCGCAAAAAGGAACTCTCCGATGACATATATTCTGCTCTGCCACCAGGATCGACAGCGAGTATCTTGGAAAATTCTAACGACCGAGAAACTCAACTTCATAAAGCTGTGTTTAAAAAAGCTACTGGTAAGATGAGTGAAGCCAAACAAGGCTTTGGGCGGATCAAGGATGCCGTTGGCCTCCGTGGCCATGCCAGTAAACATTCGAAAGACGAAATTCGTTACTGCGATGAGAACGGTGATTTCTTTAACCCGGGAGATCTTTCTGCAACACCTTATGGGCTGGGCACACCATCTAGGCCCACAATGAATAGGGCATTTAGTTGGAAAACCAAACCGGGGGAATACGAAAATGGGTTTCCCGCTCCAAAAGATGTCATCACCGGATTAGCGCAAGCTGGGCCGCGTGAAAGTGATAGCGAATCGCCTCCTGATAATTCCAAGATAAGCTTACCAGGTCCCAACGCAGCTCTAAGCGCTTTACAATTGGAGGAAAGGAAGGCCGCAGAAGCCGAAGAACAATGGCAGGCACAGGCGCAAGAGATTCGTCGTCAACTTGTGGCAAAGGAACCTTCTATTTCAGGCTCTATTTGCGGCGAGGGTGATCTAGAAGGTCCAGTTCTAGAGGCAGAACGTAGTAAATTTGTGGCAATACTTCATCGTCGGCATAGTATTGCCGATGCATCTCACATGAGGAGACCTCGCTGCGAAGACCAATTACAGCGTCATGTGTCTTTCAGTGATGCCGAAGACGCTGTTCTGACCTGGGAGCCTGTTGATACTATTGACAAGTTTGCCGAATCAAATGATTGGCTGGCATTACAAAATCAAAAATTACTCAACGAAGATTATCGACGAATATACGAGAAGATATTGGATCTTCAAAACAATTTGTGTCCATGGGTGGAAAGAAGAATCGACGGTATCAACGCTTTAGATGATCACGCTGCTCTGGATCAAGAGAGGTTTCAAGAACTACACATGCAACTGAGCGAAGAATACCAAGAACTAAGGGATAGCACACAGGATCTCCTTGGCGAGGAACGATCGCATGTCACAGAAGCTCTCAAGGATATTGAAGTCCTTGGAGCCAAACTTGAATATGAGCTCAATTCTCTTGTGTCGAAAGTACAGGATGTAGAGGATGGCGTATCTCAATTTGAAAGACAGGTAGATGACTTGGAAACACGAGCAGATGAGCTAGAAGATATTTTTAGAAAGGAAAGTTGGGCTCATTGGATTGTTCGTTCTATTACGGGGATCGGCACTGGTCCAAATATTGTGGCATCGAGGAGTCCTTGATTGATATTACCTATTCGATAGCAGGCGTTTTGGGAATACCCGTCAAGCATTTAGATTATTTGAGCATGATAGATAGTATGGATTGGAGTTTTAGGATTTTGGGTGCAGTGGACATGAACGCCATTTTGTTGTCCTTATACCACATTATAATGTACAATATTAACAGAAATGAGTCTATCCTCACCCATAACTGTTCTTCATATCCTCGATGTATTCCAGGTAATTCCTTTTATGTCTTCTCGTCATCATTTCATCTCTGCATCGTGGATATCACAATGTACCAATAATACAACTTCTCTCCAAAGCTTCCTTTCCTAGATATCATCCCATTTACATTCCAAACCCACCGCCTCCAAATCCACCTCCACCGGCTCCCTTGGCTGCTGCCTCTGCTTGTAATAACTCCGAAATCTTCATCTGTACGTCGAAAAACTTGGCTGCGCATCGATCAATGCAAACACCCTCGCCTTTGTTGAGTTCGCCCTCGCGGTATTCTTTAGGAATGCACTTCTTGATGCAGGATCGAGTCAGTCTGTGAAAGTATATTAGCGTAAGAAGATTATATTGAGCGATTGTTAGTTTCATGGGTAATAACGCTCCGTTGGCCCTCCGGGGGCCACTGCCGTGGAGGCAGAATATTGTGAAGAGGAATATATCTTCAACATTTCAAGCGCAGCGAGCTACGAGGGGGGTAGGAGTTTTCCCATATGAAAATATATCAATCTACTCTTTCGAGTGCATATACGAAAACATACTTGTTGAACATATCAGTGATAAGATCCATCTCTTGCTCAGCAGCAGCAATCTTCTCTTGCGAGGATGGCTGAGGACGACCCATTCCGAACATCGACATGATTGCGGTGTTTTTATGGTGCGACGTTGGAAGTTAAGTGATTCGTATTGGAGACGTATGGTATCGAATATACTTTGTGCTTGCTTCTTTTTGTTCGATACCCTCCATCCAAGATTTGGATGAACTTTGAATGGAAGCTTCACTAGCGTCGGCAAAACATTGTTCCGAAAATAAAATATTTTTTGAAGATAAAAGTCGAAGTTGAGCTTCCAGTCGTCATTTAATTTCTTCGTCAACAATAACACTCTCATACCAACAATTGGTCTTGGAGAGTGTGATAGTTAATTGGTATGTATATTATTTTTCTTTTTTACTTCATTGCCCCATCTTCCCATGAGTTTATATGATGATTTCCATATAACATTAGAACCGTTGCGACTGACACCCTTCTTCGGGAGAGTGGTTGATCTCACATCGATCCGTTGTCTGAAAACTCAATACTTTCATCTTCATTTTGATCTCACGTATCTTATCATTGAACTGAAGCTAATTGAAATGTGTTAAGAATATAGGATGAGTTCTCTTACCGGTCTACGGTTTCTTAGACCATACCTTTATCATGATATCCTTCCGGTAAAACCAGCTGCATATGCACGACTTTTCTCTACACATTACTGTTTACGCGACAAGAGGTCGAAAGCACCATCTTGCGAGACAGAAGTAGGACATATAACCAGCAGAACCAAATCGTCGAAGGAAAGGGAAGAAAGGGCTAAAGGTCAAGATCATTCTGGTAGTAGGATAGAAAAACTTCAAAATGCTGGCGCTTTACATTACCCAAGAATTAAAAAGTCTGGTAAAATTGTTTCGGTGAAAAGTTGTCTTGAGACTTGTGCGGCATTGCCATGTGGAGATAGTCATGAAGCCAATCTTCTCACACTGCATGGTAAGAAGTATCTTCAGCAGAGGATGAATAGAGATTGAGGTTGATGTTTGTATAGGTAGAGTTGAAAGTGTACGAAAGTCTGGCTCAAAGCTTGTCTTCATGAATTTGATAGAAGATGGTTATAAAATTCAATTAGAAGCCGAATCTGGATTGATTTCCAAAAGCCCTGTGCACACACCGATTCCGTTTGAGAATATAAGCAAACTCATGCAACGTGGAGATATCATTTGTGAGTGAAGATTTGGTGCATTCATTTCATTCATTATCTTATTTGATGTGACTCTGACATGTAATATAGCTGCAACTGGTTACCCAATTCATAAAGCCAATGGTTCAGCTACTCTCAAGTTGATACAATTACCACAAATTTTGACACCAGGTCTGGCACCGGTACCCAAAGTATTAGAGGATCCGGAAACTCGTATTCGAAATCGTCATCTTGATCTTCTTGTCAACAATAATGTTGCTGCTACTCTACGACTTCGTGCTAAAATCACACAACATATCCGTGATTTTCTAGTCAAGGATGATTTCCTCGAATTTCAAACTCCAATCCTGGCCGACAAGGCTTCAGGTGCCATGGCCCAACCATTCAAAACAAACGCAACCGAATTTCCCGAAAAGGAATTAACTCTTAGAATCGCTCCTGAGCTATGGTTGAAACGCTTGGTTATCGGTGGTTTAGATCGAGTTTTCGAAATCGGCCCTGCATTCAGAAATGAAGGTCTTGATGCTACACACAATCCGGAATTCACAACTTGTGAATTCTACAAAGCATATGCCGACCTCGAGGATCTCATTTCCATGACCGAGGAGTTAATCTCGGGTCTTGTACATCTCGTCGATAACTTACGAGACGAATTCCAACCCGTAAGATATATGCCTTTTACCGAACTTCCACGATTCGACGAAAGTATATACGCCAGACCCTTCAAACGAATCGAATTTATCCCCGCAATCGAGACGGCACTGGGTGAAAGGTTACCCGATCTCCAAAAAGAGAATGCTCGAGAAGAAGTCCTCTCACTCTTCACAAAACATACTCTCGAGGTCCCCGAAAATCCAACCCTCCCCCGTCTCCTCGATGAACTCGCATCCCTCTACATCGAACCGCACTGCTCCTCCCCCACCTTCATCATGCACCACCCCTCCTGCATGGCGCCGCTCTCCAAATCGTTCCTCGACGCGCACACGCAGCAACTCGTGTCGGCGCGCGTCGAGCTCTTCATCCAGCACCAGGAAATCGCCAACATGTACGAGGAGGAAAACTCCCCCTTTGACCAACGCCGCAAGTTGGAAGAACAGCTGCGCTTCAAGGATGTCGAGAATCCTGTGACCAAGGTCGATGAGGGCTATGTTCAGGCGCTGGAGGTCGGGTTGCCGCCTACCGGCGGCTGGGGCTGTGGCGTCGATCGCTTGGTCATGTGGTTGGGTGGCGCGAAGAGGATTAGTGATGTGTTGCCGTTTGGCAATTTGAGGAATGTGGTTAATTTGGGGGCGGTGGATAGGAAGGTTGAGGGAGAGGGAGAAGGAGAGGATTAGATTCTGGAGAGGGGGGAGGGGGAGGGGATAGAGATCGAATGGATTCAATCAATAAAGAGGATTTCTGGGAAAGTGAAGAGGATCCGAACTCCTAGAGCTGCTTCGGGGAATGGTTTTATATTATATTATACTCTAGCCTATATAGGTATTCCGACAGTTCAACTTAAATTACTTCTCTCTCTACTCATCCCCCGCAAATTTCTCCCCCCCTTCTTCTTCTTCTTCTTCTTCTTCTTCTTCTTCTTCTTCTTCCCCCTCCTCCCTCCCCCAAATCTAAACCCCACAACTTCTTTGAGAGAGAAAAGGTCATGAAGAAAATCAAATACAAATATAAACACAAATACAAATACAAATACAAATACAAATACAAATACAAATACAAATACAAATACAAATACAAATACAAATACAAATACAAATACAAATACAAATACAAATACAAATACAAATACAAATACAAATACAAATACAAATACAAATACAAATACAAATACAAATGCAAATACAAATGCAAATACAAATACAAATACAAATACAAATACAAATACAAATACAAATACAAATACAAATACAAATACAAATACAAATACAAATACAAATACAAATACAAATACAAATACAAATACAAATACAAATACAAATACAAATACAAATACAAATACAAATACAAATACAAATACAAATACAGAAATCGCGAGGCCGGACTTAGACCGAGGCCGTGGTATACCTCCCTACCTCCCTCCCTCCCTCCCTACCTCTCTAGCTATATCGAATTTGGATTTGTGAGTCTAGTGGCCACTGGCCCCTCCCCCCTTTTTTTTTCCTTTCTCGAGCTTTTCTGGTTGGTTTGTTTGTTTGTTTGTTTGTTTGTTTGTATTGTTTTTGTTTTGGGGGATTTGGATTGGGTGGGTGATTTGAGGTGAGGGATTTGGGTGGGGGGGATTGGGGTTGGGTGGGTGATTTGGGTGGTATTTGTATAGGATGGTGCAGAGAGGGGGAGGGTAGATGGGGGGGAGAGGGAGAGGGGGGAGAGGGGGGAGGAGAGAGGGGGAGGGGAGAGGGGGGAGAGAGGGGGGAGAGAGAGATGAACGCAAACCAACCAACCAACCATATCCTTGAGAATCATTTTCATTAAGATATATATGTAGATATGTATATATACGCTGTAAACATAAAACCAGACTTTAAGGGATATCAAGAGTCGGGAGACAGGAGACAGGAGACAGGAGTTGAAAGTTAGGAGTTAGGTCACGAATAATGTATTAATGTGTTGAGCCTTGGCTTTAACGCGGTTCGTGTTCGCGCTTGAAAACCTTGTTAGATGGGTTTGTGGATATTATATGGTTGAGAGAGGGATAGAGAGAGAGAGAGGGGGGGGGGGCAACCTTTTCGTCTTGAGAAAATTGTTTTTTTGTTTTCCTCTTCTTCTTTTCTCTTCTTCTCTCCTCTTTTTATCCTTCATCTCTTTATTATCTTAAATTTCCCTTCCCTCTTTCCCAATTTACATGCATACACACAGACTCGAGCTGTAGTTTGCATTTCGGATATATATACTCGTCTCATACATATATATATACATGCATACAAATCACTCACTCACTCACTCACTCAAGAATAAAAGACTCGGAGAAAATACAGTTTAAGGCGATGCGTTTTCTAGATCGAATCTCGGTTATTTATATGTGTAAAATGTGAAGTGTGAAGTGTGTTTTTAGATGTGGTGTGGTGTGGTGTGAGAAGGTAAATTGAGATGAGAGAAAGAGGAGAGAGGTCTTAGGTGGTTTGGTTTGGCTTTGAAGGGGAGTATTGGGGCGTATTGGGGATGGGAGGAATGGGAGGAGGTATTGGGGTTGGATTTTGGGGAGTTGGTTGGTTGGTTTGTGTGGTTTATGTGGGTGTTTTGGGGGATGCCAAATCGGATCAGGATCACTTATGTTGTCCCAGTCCTCGGGAATGTGATATCCCAATATATGGGGACGAACGAAACTAGGTACTTAACCAGCTATCACAGAAGCTACTGCAGTAGGAATTGTCCAAACGTAGGAGTAGATCAGTGAAGTATTATGCATGGTGTATGATGTATGGTTCAAAGTTCATGAGATATATAGAATGCTGGATTTTCGAAGGGATTGTAGTCAAAACTTTGGGGTTTTTTGCGGTTCATATCCAGGTGTTGTAGGAAGGAGGGAGGCATCGGATCGTGGGATCTGTTCATATTCACATCTTACGGATTGAGATGGAAATTTCTGAACATCATAGGTTTTCAGTGTTTGTATTGGGCTTTAGATAGATTGGAGTCGAAATGCATCTCATCTCCCATCTAGTCAATTTGTTCTGCTCTGCTGTGCCTGTTGATATTCAATGTAGGTACCTAGGTATGAGAATTCTTAATTTGAATGTTGGCTTCGAGTAGAAGTACCCCTATGATGTCGAGCCGAAATCGGGCATTCTGCCATCTCCTTCACCGTCTCTAGACACAACTTAACTTTGGGTGCCAGGTGCGTTCGGATCGATTTTCAGAAATATTTGAAATAAACAAAGGCAAAAGGCATAATTCATACACTACTACTTAGGTATGCTAACCTAGGTAAAGTCCTAAAGGTATAGTGAAGTATGGAATCTGAGTAATGAATCATGACGTTGTTATTAACCCGTCTCAAATTTCTGCTGGAGTTTGCCTACCCCCTTACAACCGATGCGGATGTAAGACTTACTGCAAGGTCGGGAGTTTTATATTATGAAGGAATGGTTCATTAAAATAACTAACTAAATGGGAGTTTTATACCGCCACAATATGGATACGATTATGGAAGCTGTGAATGATCCCTCCTTCCTCCAGAGTACGTATAGCATATTTGCATATTTAATGAGTAAATTCTCAGTTCTTTTGGACATATTCTCATAAGATACATATTCTATAACTTTTCAAACCAAATACGATTTACCCATCAGATTAGATCTCGTCTCCTTACCATAAGCATCATGCCTAGAGTCTTTTTCATTACTGGTACTTCTACCGGATTTGGAAACCACCTTGTTCAAGAGGTTATTAACAGGTAAGCTATCATTGGAAAGTAGTACAGAATAGAAACTGATCTCATTAAAGGGGAGATATCGCGGTTGCAACTGCTCGTAAGCCTGCAACTCTGAAGTTCAAGGGGACAAGTGACAAGGTACTACTTTCTTCGCCACACAAATATGGAGCTCCCTAACAGCAACAGAACTTTCTGGCTCTCAGACTTGATGTAACTAGTCAATCTGACATTGAGAATTCTTTCCAATCCGCAACCGACAAATTTGGCCACGTCGATGTAGTTATCAATAATGCAGGATACGGCCTTGGCGGTGTTTTTGAAGAAGTCAGTGAGCAACAAATTCGCACTCAAATGGAGGTAAACTTCTTTGGTCTCCTTTCCGTTACCAAAAAAGCAATGGAAGTCATGCGGAAACAAAAGCCATGTGGTGGCCTCATTCAGCAAGTCACTAGTGTTGGAGGTCAAAAAGGTGCACCTTTCTTTAGCATCTACTGTGCAAGTAAATGGGCCGTCGAGGGTTTTACCGAATCCATCAGTCAGGAAGTGAAGCCAGAATGGAATATCAAGTTCACTTGTGTTGAGCCTGGTGGATTCCGAACTGATTGGGCTGGTAGATCCATGCAATTTCCCGCGAAGAGACATCCTGCATATGACCATATGAACGTCAAGGAAACCATGGAAAAGAAAAACGGTACTCAACCTGGGGATCCAAAGAAGGGTGCGAAAGCCATGTATGAGCTTGCTATACTTTCAGATCCACCTTTGAGAGTAGCAGTTGGAAGTGATGCGTATAAAGCAATTATGGAGAAGATTGAGGGGTACGAGGAGAATTATAAGAAGTACGAGAAAATCTCGAACAGCTGCGACGTTGATGAATGAGCGGTAGAATACCCCCAATTGCCATTCAATCGAACTGTATCAATAATGTAAATCATACCGTTGTTTCCAGCTGAAATAAGAATATGGTAATCTATGTGATTGGATTTCTTGGGCCTTTGTATAGGTACATCTGCATCATGCAGCTACCCGCCTTAGCTACCAGCCTTGGCAACATCATGTGCCATCCATGTTCCCCTCCTTCCTAAACATCAAATGGACTCTTTCATTGTACCTTTCTTCCACGATCAATGTTCTTGTCTGATGTTCATGTCGGAGATTAAGACACATTTATCCCGATAGGGCAATGCAATACCTTCCCGTCTTCGTTTCAGTAAACAAAGTGAAAAGTTTCGGGAACTGGATTCTTAATACTGCAAGATCAGCTATTCTCATTGATTTACCATACACAAAAGAGCCACATTAACTTCCTTCTTCTTTTTATATTTTCCAAAAAACATCGCATTTTGATTTTGTACTTTATTGTCTTCTATCATGGCGTCAAGTTCAGGACCCTATGGACTGAACGCGGATTATCCTATAGCAGTTACAGGTCCTTCCCGCTTGACTGAATACGAGATCTATCAAATAGAACAATACGAAGAGGAAGAGCTATACCAGTTCGAACAATACATCAAGATCATTCAATTTGCTGAAGCTGTGCTCTCCGGAATTCATCCTCGAGTTAAAGTTTTCACTCGATCTGGTCCTAGAGCATACAGTACATTCGAGGTTAGTTGTATACACAAGAATTGAAACGCATGCTAATATTAGTTGATATTTGCAGCCCCCAAAAGTTCCTAGGATTGCGCATGTCCAACCAGTAACGACCGAGATTGAAATGGTCGATATTACAGATGGCTTGAATCCTACCCCAAGAGAAGGCAAAAAGAAGCCCCGAAAGAAAAAGATGGATTATAATTATCCGTTAAAGTTGCCGGAGTATATGCCTGGAAAAATCTTTATGCATGATCCGGGCATGGACTATTATAAGCTCCTGGGACTGGATTCATCTGCCTCCGACCAAGACATATATAAGGCCCATGCGGAATTGAGTAAGTCTCTCTATACCCCTTCTTTTCATTCAGACATTTGCTGAAGGAGTTAAGGACAAACGCACGATACCCAGTCGAATGAAGGGAAATCGAAATGGGAGGGCAAAGATCCAGCAATCTTACGAGATATGGAACAAATTTGGAGCAATATCCAGTGTGCGTTCGTAATACTATCGGATACCTATAGGAAGTCAAAATACGACTATTGTAGAGCACTGTACCAGAGATACTTTGAGAAGAACCGGGAAAAAGAGGATGAGGCCACCATTCAAAGTAAACTTCAGTTTGCTGTCTTTCGCGAGGAACTAGTTCGTTCAATAGGAGTACCCCATCCCGACGATCCACCCGAGCCATACAACGAGGACTTCTTTAAAAGAGCTACAAAAGGTATCGTCGTTGAAGAAAAGGACATAAACTTTGAGGCCAACTATTACTGTGATTTGAGATCTCAAGCAACGAGGTACAAGGTGTGGAATGGAGTCATCGGTAAAGATATCTTCGGACAACTTTTGCGAGACATGGGTGAGATGATAACAATCACCTTTTGAGAGTGGACAATTGACTGAATACCTCGCAGGCTACAATTACATCCTTAATTTGAGGCAGGCAAAAAATCAAACGCTTCTCGACAAGGTGCGCTCCGAATGGAACGAAAAGTTAATCGCTTACATGATACTGAAGGATGAGAAGCTTCGTTCAAAGTATAACAATCATAATCGCAGTCATAAGTTGTATGAAAATTTGCAAAAGGAATATGATGCAATGGAACTCGAGAAAGGGCAAAACTTGCAGTATGTTATTCCCCAGCCGATGGATTACTGCGACAAGAATGGGATTTCTTGCAGGTCTGTCGACTTACAGTTACCTTCCAGAGCCAAGGCTTCAATCAACAATGGCAATCCATTTCGAAAGACTCCTAGATTTACGGAGATTCACTCTGAGGAGATATTCTCAGAAAATGTTGACCATGCCAATCTCGAAGCTAGTGTTTCCGATGAGATGACTGGAGTGGAACAAACTGCAAAAACTAATTCTGCAGTGACTATCGCACCTCTTGAGGAAGTGGAGGGTATCCCTAAAGTAAATCATGTTGCCATAGCTAACCCTATTCCTAAGTTCATGTCTCAAGCCTTCTCCATTAGTAAACTTTCACTTCAGAACAAAACCACTAAGAAAAATTCTCAATCATCGACCGGCTCACTCATCTCTACAATACAGCAACGCAAGGTATTTCAGGCTCAGGAAATTCAAGCAGAACGTGCAGTCGATAAAAAGAAAGCTGAAGAACAACGCCCAATTCAAGCGCAAGGACGGAGTACTACAGCTCCGAAAGAAGTTCGAAATCAACGCCAAGCCATTCAAGATCAAGCGAGCCAAAAGCTAAGAGGTCAAAAAGCTACCATCCAGAAGCAGATTTACGCACAGCGGGCTGCTGCACAACGTGCAGCTGAGAAGAGTGCGGCAGTTCAGAAGTCTTTGGGCCTTGAAAAGCCGCCTCCAACTGGTCCTCGGGTCCCATTGGGTCTGGCCCCTCGTATGATGACAACCTCACTCATGAAAAGCTCCACCCCTATTTTTCAATTGAATTTACGTCCACAGCCTGGATTGATGATGGGCTCTCCTGCAATGCTGAGTGAGGATGAGCTTACTAAAGTTGCTGGGTCAGCTTTGCGCCTGCTAGAAAGTAGCGAGCAAGGCCCAGCCAGCAAGAAGCAGAGGGTTGGAGATAGGGAGTGCTGTGGAAAGATGGATATTAAAAGAGAGAATGAGAGCTGGGGTAGCGGAAGTGGGAGTACGAGGAAGGGGAATGGTGATGGTGATGAGAAGGATGATGAGCGAGTGGTGAGAGAGGATAGGTTGGAGAGTGTTGATCTTAAAGAAGATGGAGAGATATCGGAGGAGGATGGAGAGGAGAGGGGTGGAAAGGGGGTTGAAAAGGGTGGTGGAGAGATTGAGGTTGAGAAGGAGGATGGCGGCGGGAAGAAGCGCAAGAGAGAAACGGAGTGGGAGAAGCTTCGCAACAAGATGCGCAATGCACGTATCAAGCGGCTCTATAAATGATAATTTATACCTAGGCATGGAGAGGTGGTGGATATAAGTTGGGATGGAGTTGGGAGTAAGCTTGGTGGATTTCGGGACTTTGGGGTAAGCTTTCGGGAGGGAATATGTTTTTTATGTTTTTAGTGTGTTTAGGTACGCACTCATCGATATGTATATGTGTAAGTGTAGTCATGCCAAATGCGATAATGCGATTTATATCCAAATACCTACTTTTCAGTGTGTTTTTGAGTTGAAGGGGTGGAATTTAATGTTGTTTTTGAATCTGATGGTAAAGTTATGGATTGATGGATTGATAGAATGATGGATTGGTAGAATGATAGGGGGAAATGTGGATTTGGAGGGGAAAATATGGGGAAATGAAGAGATGAGATGAGGTGAGATGAGATGAGACGGGGTTTATGGGCCGAGAGGTAGGGCATGAAGGGGAAAGGGGGAAGGGGGGCGAGGGAGGGATTTGAGGGGTTAAAGGCCTAGCGTTTGCTTGATGTGTGGGGGATGGTTTGGGTAGGCTTGATGCGAAAATAAGAAATGTATATTAAAGAACGAACCATAACTTTCGGGGGTTGGGGGCATAGTCATAATGATTTGAAGATAAGTTAAAATCCAGATAATATGTCCAACATCAACTCAAAAGTCATATTCCACATAGTTCCATTCCATTACAGCCTACCTACACTATATATCAACGAGCAAAAGAAAAAGAACATGAAGAATGGGCCAAGCAAAATAGAAAGGAGAAACCGCGCGTTTTGTCGACAAAATATCTGCAGATGGTTTGGTTTGCGGTTTCTTCTTATTGAATCTTGGTACTCGGTAGGTAGTAAGTAGGCTGTTCCACGATCTATCTCAAACTCGTCTAAATCACTTCAATAGGCCGGGTCAGCCATTTCTTCTATGGCGAAACCGGCTGGAGAGTTTGCGAGAATAGTTTTCGATTAGATGATTTGAAGAGTGTGGTTAATCATGCATCTATGCTCCGTCCTATTATATTGGGATTATGTATACGGAATGTCTAGGTTTGATATGGAGATTTATGATTATCTTCTTGTGGTATAATTGAGTTTAGGATTTATATTCTAAGGTACATTGTCCCATCATATCAGCCAGCATGAGCGTAGGAGGATATTTTGCTACAATTTTGGAATCAGAAGTCGTATTTTTAGGGGTTTGGATGGATAATTCTGAATTGGTTGGACTTGTGGTAGACATTGGAGGGTATTTCGTCCTATCATCCAAGGCGTAACATAATTGGATATTGAGCTAATATAAGATTGGAAATATAATTCTCAAAACTTGGGATGGATATTGACTTATCAAATGGGAGTGACCTTAAGATAGACATTGGATGGGATATCGCCCCCTTACCAAGTTGGCGCCGGTGAGTGTTAGATAGTAAGTTCTGATTTGAGATTGGAGAGTCTAGGTTGAAAGATTCTGATGAATAGTGAGTACTATGTTAGTTTTATTATCCAAATTTAAATTCAACTGAAACATTTCATGATATCTCCTCCTGTCTCATCCTGGCATTCTAGTCCATACTTGACTCTGGACTCGTCTTGGAGCAGATACTGGCACAGGATTCTACAATGTGAAGTGTCGGTGGGAGAATGGGAATGAATCTATGATGTGTATTTGATGCTATATTTATTGTGAAACTATTGGAGTGTGTTCTTTCCTTGCATAAGAGAGATAAAGAGGTACTTTGTACAGTTCGTAGAATTGGAACTAGTGAGGAAAATTCTGATCTTCGAAACTGTTTGAAAAACGTGACGTAAGAACATCGCCCACCCCAGAGATTCGTTACTCTAAAGATAATCCATTATCCATATGTATACATCCATCAGTGTACCGTTGATGTCGAGAAAGATGCTCGTGTGAAGATTGGAGTAGTCGGCATACTGACAGCGTACATGGTAACCGCACCACAACTACATTTTTAATATATCCTCATTTCTCATCAAGCCCACGACCGTACAAAGTCCCAAAGGAATGACTGATCAGAATTTCTACCGAAAGGGTGTATTGGAAGAAGATATAATGATGCAATTGCTTGAGAAAAGAGGTGCGGATATGGAAGTCACAGAACAGACATTATTGTCATACGCGTCACATAGGATCATGAAGTGAAATCGTAGATATGCAATCTGATAAAAGAACTATACTGAAGAGGAAAGGATCCTCTTGGAAAGATCACTATTCAATATAGAAGGCGAAATCACAAAATATAATTTTCATATTAGTCGTCGCCAACGATTACATTCTTGTTTGAAATTGAAGCAGATTCTGCGAATCCATAAGGTCGAAGCTTTTATTCCAAAATGTAGATAGGTAGGAAGGGGGAGAAGTATTAGCGCAATTCATGTTGGAATAAGATTCATTACGATAAGTTTATTTCCATTGAAGTTATTATTAGTGGCATAAGTTGACAGCATAAAAAAGACTCAACTTTTCCAACTTTTCCATAAATCAGAGACAAAAGATCACATCGCACTTAGGCTATCTGAATCCTCAATAATCTCACCCACTTGCTCCGACTATTCTTGATAACTCGCCTCAATCATAAGATCACCATTGTTATTAAACTGCGGGTTTTTGTAAGTAAATGTGCCTCCACCAGGGGCAACAAATCTCGCCGCGTTGTCGAGTTCATTCTGAAGCGCCTGCTGGGCGTCGCCAAACTTGATGTTCTGGACTGACTTTATCAGTGAATTCTGTAGGCTTTTCTGGGCATCTGAGCTAATTTCTGACCACCCGGCCGACCCTTTGAATTGCAACGGATCCCAATCAACTTTGAAACTCTTGGATATGTCGTCGGGCAAATTGAGTGAGATCTTGAGACCTCCACCAGGAACAGCATCAATGGTCATATGTGTGGTCCAGGTCACCCAGATATGAATCCTAGTCCACATCAGTCACGTCATGCTGTAGTTCGTTACTGGACTTCAAGATACTCACGTGTAGTCGTATTCCCAATTCATTGGATAAATTGTGCCAACAGACTGGCATTTAACAAGGATGTTTGTCTTTCCACTGAGATCAACCTTATTGGTACCAGCTAGTGCTTTCATCGTGTTGCTAGTGCTACCTAGACAATTCGCCGTTAGATATGTGCCAATAGGTAACAATGCTTGACTCACAATCGATATCCAGTTTTAACCAGCCATCTTCCTTGTGAATATCATGAACAGCCTGTTCCGACCTGCTGGGATTCCATGACCACTCAAGGGGATTTGAGGAATTAGCATTCCAGTTGTAGACACTTTGATCGCTCACGTGCCCTGGTGCCATTCCAATATTCCAACTACATACCATATTACTTGGGATGCTATAATTTGAAACCCAAGCGTACGTATAGTCATTGAAGGTGGGAAGGAGCCTCGGGGTAGAGCTTCGCAGAAGATATTTGTCCCAGAAAATATCTCGTCCTAGACAGATAGTACCATCCATGCCACTGGAGACGAAGTTACCTGAGTATTCCAAAAGGTCCTTGGGAAGGCTCTGATGGTCGGTCATTTGCAGATAAATCAGCATATTGTTATCTCCTTTTCCGATTCCTTGTTGGGGCTCGGTTTGCCCGGGGGCAATGTATGGATAGGTCTGAAACTTCAACGAGGTTGGTGGAAAAGTTGGAGCATCTCCATTGACTGTTTGTGGCTTTCCTGTCACCAAGCCGTAGGCAATTGTTCGCTTTTGCCGGTCGCTCATTGCACTGCCGGGGTCAGTCGCATACCATTTGGCAAGTAGGACTGTCAGGTATAGCTTCTGGTCAGTGGTCAATTCCACTCCGTTGAAGTCACTTGAAGCCTCACTAAATGTATATTTGTTAGCTTATGAAACATCTTAGCAGCCATTCATGCACCGTCGACCTACTTGTATTTGGTAATACTGCTTGCTGAAATGCATGTTCATTAGCTCAGACTGCGGTAAATTGGATAGGAACAATAATCACCATTGAAGGTGAGATACAAAGAGCTGATGGAGTAATCTCCTGGCTGTTGAATTGCACCTCTTACTCGCTTATCTTCATCCGAGTCGGGATCGATCACTACTTGACCTATCTCAACGTCGAAAGCGATGGTCCATCCTTTCACATCGACGGTAGAACTATGGAAGAATCACACGGTCAGCCATTGCTTCTACGTGTAGCATATTGAGTGAAGACTTACCCATCTATGAAGTTCTCCCAAGTGCCAGACTTCAGGCGACAGTAATATTCGACCAATGAACGATTATTATCTTTGGTGTCAATTGAGATCTCAGGTTGCCCCACTGTAGCCTGGATACGGCTCACTCCCGCTAGCTCGGCTTGGACTTGGGTAATTTCAGGAAAATTTGTGACCAATTGACCCACTAGGACATCGCGGAGTCAGTAATTACTTATTGTGAAATGTTTTGAGGGAAAAGAGTAATTCAATTCAAGTTGCGAATGTATCGGGTTATAGAAGATGAGTCAGTGAATGTGAGATGAGATTGGGAAGGTTTGAATCGAAGAACCGATATGCTCACAGGCGCGGTTGATGGCCTTTTGAGATAGTGCAGTGACCTGTCAGTTGTAAGCTTTTTGCACATGCATGTATCGCGGTTGTCCCAGTTTACCTCAGAGAATCGTCCGGATTTGGTATTGAGAGAGCACTGCAACCTTTTCTGTTGTTCCGTACTCATATTGAGAGTTGAGAGATGGAAATTGAACAATTTTAAGAAGAAAAATTGAAAAATTAGAAAATGGGTAGTAAAAGAGGATAGAAGAGGAGGGGTGGAGGAGAAAAAAGAGACAATTTGTTGGGTTTATAGCATCCAAAAAGATACGAATCGACCTCCGGATTAGTTTAATCCTAGGAGCAAGAATCCGTATGACGATGACGACGTAGCTGCAGAACCCCAAGGAGAAATACGAAGGCGAAAGAAAAGTGGCTGAATAACCATCCGTTGCATGTTGGGTGGGTTTGGTAGTTTCCCCGCCTCTTGGTTGGACAAGATAGATAATAAATGAGATACAAAGCGGCTGCAGTAGGTCTAAAAGGGATTCATAGAACACAGAATATAAGAATCATCCTCCAGATTGGTTCTAACCTCAGGAGCAAAGAACCTATATGAATGACCTCCTCAGGGAAAAACCTGGAGACGACAAGCAAGTAGCTGAATAATCATCAGTTGCATATTGGGTGGGCTTGGTACTAATTTCCCCTCACTGGCATCTTGAAGGGACGGGATAATGGAATGAGATGGAATACCTCGAAGCATGTGAAAGAGCCCTGAACAGGATTTAAGGAATTTGAAAAGAAAAGGTAGGAATTGATATCCCACCTCAAGGGTTTCAATCCCAGAAGTAGAGATACGCATGGTGTCATGCATATATCCCCGCAATTGAAAGTCTTGGGTGGGTGAGATTTGTAATACCTCCCCGCATCGGGGAGGGGCGGCCCCAAGTATCAATGGTACTCCCTTACTTTCCCATCAGTTCGAAGGAATCACGAAATCGAAGAGGCTGGCTCGAAGAGGTCCCAAGAGTGTCAAAGGGAAATGATCTACACTTTCTTCTGCATATACGAGGTGATATTTTTCCATGTGACGTGACTATGGAAGAGATTACCTCGATAAGCCCCCCAAAAGGTTTCGAAGGGATTTTCGAAGGGATGTGATTTATCTCTCCTCTTCCTGCACATATGAGGTGATATTTGTGTCTTTTGATCATTGCAGATGAAATCAATGGCGGTCAGGCTAAATTTCTGCTTCGAGAACCCTTACTTTTATCTCTCCCATTAACATCAAAATGAAACAAAAGAATATAATTCTACCTGTGAAGTCACTTTATTAGACGCTACATCTATAACACTATGGCAAATATTACCCCGCAACCAGATTCACCTGATGAGTGGAAACAATATGCTACCAGTGATGCCGTGACCCAAATTCCTCTGACCAAGGACGAAAAAAACTCTGATGATGTGGGTAGAAATTGACTTGATTTTCTAACTTTGCTGATTGACTGTGACAGATAACCACCATCCGACGAGATATATACATGGATGCCTCCGAGGCGTTGAAGACACCGAAGACATTTCTGTACACCTACTCGGATGTTTTGGCATTCACGAAAAAAGAGACTATCATTGAGGCCCCCGATGGAGGTATGGTCACAATAATGACGAGAGTCATCAGTGCGACCGCACCCACTCATCTGAAACTTGTCACGGACAAAGGCTGTATCGTCAGGATCTATGCAACTATTATTGATCAACCTCTCAAGGTGTCTGTCAATGGTTCGGAGCCAATCCTGCTGGAGATAGGCACGGGGACAGAATACGTTGGCGTTGTTTTGACGGTTCTACCTGATAAAATAAACCAAAATTACCAAAAGTCCTATCCAAAAAACCAGGATGATGACTTTGAAGCCCAACTCAGCGCCCAGTTACGTATCGCACTGGTTCTCTTCTGGAGGAATACCTCAATTGCCATATCCATTTGTGCATATGTTGCAGCAGCAACAACGAATCCACCGCTGTATAACGAGTTAAACACTCAAGCAGCAGCACTGGGCCAACAGCTGGCTGCCCAGACCATAACGGGCCCAGACATGAACTATGCACCCGTTCTAGTCATCGATGACTATAAATCTACCATGAATGATATTTTGAAGGCATTATCAGAGTTTGAAACGCAATACAATCGCTTTCAGGACAAAAAGGAGTCTCTTGACAATCAGAAACAGGCATGGAATGCAATGATGAACAAGGCCATCAATGATAAGTCGTTGCGAATCTCAGCAAGGAATTTGGCTCGTTCCAAGCATACTAGTGCAAAGGAAGCTGTATCCCGTTGCAGTCAACTATTTGAGAGCGATATTAAGGAGTTGGAGGCTGCCAAGAGAAAGTTTAGGGAAGGTTTGGAAGCATGGGAGCGCAAGCAGTTGTTCAAGGCTGTGTTCATGCTTTTTACAGCACTCTATGGTGAGCCTCATGCAATTGTATGATGATACTGCTTACTGACCTCTGCATTGGATTTCGGATCTGGAATTGGCAAGCTCACATCGGGTGATATCACAGGCATAACAGACATTGTAAATGCAGTTACTGCTGTGGAGAATGCGAGGAAGAATCCTGACGACGAAGGCATGTACCTCAAGTCAGAGTCACTGGGAAATCTTGGCGATTGTATGCAATCAATCGAGAAGCTTTACTTCGCCATGGATAGTGTTGTTCAAGCCGTCAAAGATCAGGAATCGAACCCAGATGTCGATATTCCTACAATCGGGGATATTTCGGGAACAAGCGCAGGTGACGCCAATGCGGCAGAGATTATGACTCTTGCTGCGTGGGACATATGGGCGCCAAATTCCAATGATCAGATGACATTTGGTCTGAATGAGAGCATTGGTGGGGCGCGAGAGTATCAGTTGGCTTTGCAGAAGCACTCGATCAACGGGAAGCAGCTGGCCCAAGCCCAAGCAGAGACTATTAAAGCAGGACAAGAATATGTTTATGCTCAGATGGAAGTGATTATTGCCGACAAAGATATCAAAGCTCTTCAAGATCTTTTAGCTCAGTATTGTGGGCAGGAAGCGATTTATGCCCAGGCTGAAGTCAAGTTCTATAACCGCTTCATGGCAATGCGCACAAGCCTGGTGATGGAAATGCAAAATGTCATCTGGGCGTATAAATATTGGGCTCTAGAAGATAGCCAGATAGTCCTCGACTCGCTCAAAACCACCGCGGCCTATTCTTCGGATCTTGTCTTAATTGATTTGGAGATTGAGGCTGTGAATACCAGATATGTCAATGGCTTTCAGAGTAAGTATTATCCGGCTTTGTTGGACTAATTGGCTGATGGCACATTATAGAGTTTAAGCGTAGCATTTCATCAAATCAGGTCAGTTTACAAACTTATTTCGAATAAATTGGCTGAATACTGACGAAATGTATCATTACAGCTTCCTTCTGATTATGGATCGGCCATGATTGAAGGTCTCAAAGGCGAGGACCACCGCGCCAGCTTCACATTCGCTCCTAGCACAGACAAAAGCGACTATCAGGGCTTTGCTGGGATATTCAGTGATGGCAACCATTTCCGTGTGAATGGATTAGAGACTATTATGACTGGAGTAATCCCTAAGCCTGACAGCATCAAAGATGGAGTGACCACAATTAGTATACAGATCTCGACATCAGGTGTATATGCCGACATTCAAAATAACAAGGCCTTCAACTTTACCAGCCCACCCAAAAGTATTCGGTTTGAATACGACCTCACTGCGTCGGGCGATCAAGGGGAAACACACATCCCAGGCACCTTTTCGACCGAGCATCACGCAGAGCCGACGCCATTCACTCAATGGACCATCACTGTGAGGAACCCAGAAAAGTTTGATTGGGGTGGATTGACTGAGGTTAAATTATTCTGGACCGGGAATGCAGAGTTTACAGCCAGACAACGGGCTAGTTTTGAAGCAAGACTAGCATGAGAGCCGAGAGAAATTCTCCAGCAGGTAACTCAGGGCTAGCTTGCCAGATTGTAGTAACTCAATCGAACCTTGAACATCTGACGTGTGACTAGTATCATTCCTGGCCCATGTGAGCTTTACTTAAAAATGACGTATCCCCCTCCCCCCCTCAAAATCTTTTCCAACTGGTTAGAACAGACCCAATCGCTGATTTTGTAGCTACTGCAGGGGGAACGCAATAAAAGTGTGCCGAGAGCCTGTATCAATAAGTCAGCCGCATAATTGATAATTCATCCCCCTTCTTGTTACGAAACTAGTGCAGGTTTGATTTTTCGATCATTAAGCGCAGGCAATGATCAAATGTTGCAAGTCAACATACCAATAACGAGAGTATTCAACGTCAAGTAACATATGATCAGGACAACCTGCAATATTTGCAGCAAAATTTAACAAAATCCAATGTATATAATAGATGGTATAATAGTTCGTTCCTCTAATGAGAGATCTAACTATGTCTTGCGATAAGAAAGGAAGTAAGATAGAAAGGAAAATATAAAGGAGAGAAGCCAGCTTGGAAAGGTAACAATAAAAAGATAGTCCGTGTCCAAAATTCATATTCATCATGGTATCGTAAGCATATCTCATCTCATCTTTTCCGAATTCCTCTTCACAAAAGCAATCATTTAACATCCCCCACCACCGCAACCACCGCCCCCTCCC